>CABFWO010002487.1:0-35850 GCA_902155825.1 Timema genevievae
CCCCCCCCCTCCCGTTGATTCCGTCCTACCACTGGTCCACCACTGGGGGCTGACTGTAGTGACTGTCCTAAACCGTGTGATGATGTCCCAAAGTGTGTCGGGTCACCCCACGTGACTCACTGCCGCGTGGCACGTCATAGGTACCTAGTCGTTGTCAGCACCGAGTAACTCTCTCTCTTTTTTATTTTCTAAAATTAGAGGCCTCAGAAATATATTTTAAGTGGTCTTCCATCAGATCATTTTTTAAATTGAATTCTCTTATAAGCTATTTGAAATGGTCCTTGTCTGGATTCTTTTTTTAAATTGAGCGCTTTTAGAACCTATCGAAGGTGGTCTTGCCCCAACATATTTTTGAAAATTTAATGATTTTATAAGCTAATTGGAGTGGTACTCGCTTGGATTATAAAGAAATATGATATGCATATATAAGCTATTTGAAGTGGCTCCCTAAGGGTATTTGTTTTTTAAATATCGGATGCCTCTAGAAACCATTTAAATTATATTCACTTGAAAGTTTTTTGAAAATTAAATATCTCTAGAAGCTATCTCGAGTGATCCTACCCTGGCGATTTTTTTAAAAAGTGAATACTTCTTTGAATTAATGGAAGTTTGATACATGGCTATCGTTAAGCTTCATATTAAAAACTCCGGAAAAATTCGGGGATAGAGGGTTTGACATCCATAACCTCCTCTTGTATGCCCATGTGTGATGTCATCACTTACGTTGTCCATCGGGCATTGCCTGCCGACTACCACCGAAGTGAATGTTTTGGTCGAATATTCGGGAAAAGTGTGTGAGGTCCGCAGAAGGCGAGATGAATGTAGGAGAATATTCGGGGAAATATTCGGCCGAAACATTCGACCATTTGCGCGAATAGTGTGGGACCTGCATTACATTACATTCTAGGTTCCAAGCGAATTCGAAAGTTCATACTTAGTAAAAAAAAACGTTATTTCCTGACTAATGACCATTTGTAAACATCTACTACAAATATGACCCTGGAATACAAAAAGCTCGAGGTTGAAAAGATGTGTAATACCTCTTAACTACGTTTGGAAGCTTATTAGGAAATTATATAATTAGAATTAACTTATTTTTAATGAAATTTTGTATCAACCAAACATTATAAATACATGTAAATTTTTTATATATAATTTTGTTTGAAATTAGATATTAATATTGAATCAACATGAATGCAATCTGACAATGAAAAAGAAATTGCGTGTAACCCGAACGGGTAGTAAGACGCGGTGCTAATAATAATAAGAAGAAGAAATGTTATTTTACCCGTGTGACCCGCGTCTGTTTTCGTTGGAGCAGTTGGCCCGTCTCACTTTAAAAGTTGTGCAGACCTGGTCTAAGGCGTCACCTGATCACCTGTGACGAGAAAATACCAGGATTCGAGTCCCGGATGAAAGCATAGGGTAGTGGGTTTTCTCACATGTGGTTCATTGCCTCTGGTTTTGTCCAATCTATCTTCCCAATCATTCGGGTGCATTTTCCAAAATTATCTTCCTCGTCCTTAGCCGATAGGTTAAACAGTTAAATAATTCTAGTGTTACACTATTTGAGAAAATATATTTGGCATGATTTTATAACTATCACTTCTTACAAAGTGCTTAACATCTCCGCTCTTGATTTGAGCGAATCACTTCATTTCTTATTGAACATCGTTTTGCTCAAGATTAATAATTAATAAATAACACCTCATTTTATATCTCAACGATAAAAATAACGAAACGCTTATTAATAATTGTTTCATAGCCCTCACCGTAGGTCATATGTAAAAAGGCGTTAGTCTCGTCTGGTCTGGTTTTCTGTGTATGGGTATGCTGGGATCCCAGCCGTATTTTATAAGGTAATTTTCCCCAGTATTTTTAGTATAGTTGCTTACTACCTGTTCAGGTTATATGCATATGTGTTAATCACTCTAGTGAGCTAGGGATGAGGAAGATCGAATTTAGAGGAAGTTTACCCGCATTTGCGTTGATGGAGAGTGGATAACTATTTTAGAAAAGTCACCCTCAGTATACCCGACCAGGATTCGAATTTCAGTCTCCCAGCCATCAGCAGTCTAGTCTGACACAAGACGGATTTCCCCAAATTGATTTCCACTCTCCTTACGGGCAATTGAGGGTACATTACTTGAACACACCTTTAAACTCCCTGCCCCATTAGTGTAAATATATAGAGGACTGAAAGGTCAGTAAGACGTGAGGTACAGTAAAAATAAACTGTTACATAATATTCCTGACGGACCGGTACAATAGGATCACCGACCAAACCGTGCCGAGCGAGTTGTATATGCCGGCCGGCGCACGTGGTAGCTCTATAAGCCACGAAGAGCGCTGCTGTCATCCAGCGGCCGAGTCAGGAAGTGAGACGCTGAGAAGAGACTCAGTGAACCAGAAACATCAAGTGCCTCTTCACGGGCAGGTATAACTAACTGTACATCATCATCTTCTCTATCCTCAAGGTCACAGGATTACGGTAACTTCCCCCCTCACAGGTAGACCACCACTCGCGGTACAGGGGGGCCCTCATAGCATCTCTTCCACGTGAAGGGTCCAGTGTTGTGGTTTTTTTATTTGATTAGTGAAGGCCTTTATCGTCGAAAGCAAGAGAATTGTGGGAGGGACTTAATAAAATTTGGAAATATTGGCTATTTAAAATAGGTTTCCATTCCTTACTAAAATACGAGAACCAACATCAATTTGACGTTAATCGTAATAAAGACGACACTAGTTCTTGAATAAGAGGACGTCAGCAAATGGTGAACAATGGTAAACAGATAGAGTACTTATGATGACTACTTTTTAAAAATAAGAGACAATAATAGTCAATATTGTTTACAGAAGATTCCAAGTATAATAGGGACCAATATAAAACTACCAAATATGCTTAGTATTTTGGGCATTTTAAAACTAGGTGGTGTATATTAAATGAAATTATTGGTAAGTAACAATCCCACTATATTATGTTCCGTCATCTAAACAATGTATAAAAAACAAACACATATACATATATTCACACAATATATATATTGTGTGAATTAGTTTTTTTATATAGTTTGCATGACGGAATGTGTATATATATATATATATATGTGTGTGTGTGTGTGTGTGTATATATATATATGGATCTTATCGACCACATGCAACAAGAGATAGGCCTAAATAGAGGAAATATTTTCAATATATCAATTTTTTCATCTGAAGAGAGATACATATAAATTATTTTCAACTAGAGTACGTTGATGTGATGAAGATAATATCGAACTTCGAACTTTGCGATCTAGCCGTCTCTATATATCGATTAGTCGTTAATGTATGGAAACACCTATAGTCATTACAGTAGATATTATATTTCTGCTACTACAACTTCATGATGAAACTAAGAAATTATCAAATGAAAATCGATGCTTATTACAAAATAATAAACACAAATATCGTTTAAAAGTATGAGAATTCTTTTAAAACCTTGGAATTTTGCAAATAAAATACCTTTATTGCTTTATTTCATGAACTTGAAAAAATGTAAGTGATTACTTTGAACTTGAAACAGGTTTTCGTTTTTTTAAATTGGATGTCTCACATGTTTCATGAATACAGTAGAAGCCTGATATGGCGCTGTTGTTGGGGGACAAACTTCCCCCCGTAATATTGTATAATCATGGTACATCGGAAGGTGACCTGTAGAGTGACAAATGACGGTTCGGGAGAATAAGGGAAATAAATTACAACATAATGTACTATAGTAGCCCCATGGCTTCTTTGGTGCTGACTGACAACTCACAGCTGACAGCTGACGGCTTTGAAAAGCTACCAGGCCAAATTATGTATCCCTACGCCGAACCATATGATCTGCAAAAAAACATGTGTTTAGCAGCTGTCACTTCTGACAGTCAAAATTTAGGTATATACCTAAATGTTGACTGTCAGAAGTCAGCTGTGAACTGTCAGTCAGCACCAAAGAAGCCATGGGGCTACTGTACTATACGTAAATGTTTATCGTTCAACATAGAAATAAAAATTAAAACTTACCAGTCATTTATTTTACTCGCAGGAAAGTGAAATTCACTAGTTACATTAACTAATATATTAATGATTTTTAGAGACATATTCTTCACCGCGTTATATCTAAATCCTCAGTACATTGGATCGTGTGCTATAGGCCTACTTGTATTACAGTTATTCAGTCTGAGGTGCGATCATGGTTATTTGAAAACTTTTACCAATACACCGCCAACTTGACGTGAAATATCGTAGGGCTAGGCTATTTTTATAATTCCTTCGGGAATTGATAATTCAACCATAAATTTACTAATAGTGACTAACTGTAGTTATAGTATGCCATAAGTAAGAAATTAAATACTAAGGAACAGAAACAATAAAATAGAGATTTTAGAATTTAAAAAAATTCATATCACTTTTTCTATGGCCAATTAGTGTCACACTTGTTAAAATGCTGAATACATGTAATACTGTATATGGTTAGCGACCTTATGAATGCTCTAAGAAGGAGAATTTTCTTATAAAACAAAGGTACGATCAGTAGTGATGCAATCAAGATGGTAATCTTTTCTTCTCACAACTGTGGAAAGTGACGAGGTGCAACTACGAAGATTTATTGGTGTATTTTCAACTGATTCTATGAAAGAAGCGCACACGAAAACTCCGCACAGAAAAAAACCCCACAACCATAAATGCTCACAGTAAAAAAAGTCCACACGGAAAAATGCTCGCATGCTGCGCATTTTTCCGTGTGAGTATTTTTTGTGTGAGCATTATTTATGTGGGCACTTTTCGTGTGGGTATTTTTTCATGTGGGCATTTTTCGTGTGAGTATTTTTCGTGTGAGCATTTTTCATGTGGATATTTTTCTATGTGGGCAATTATCCTTCTGCGCATTTTTCCGTGTTGGCATTTTTCCTTGTGAGCATTTTTCCGTCTGAGCATTTTTCCGTGTGAATTTTTTTCTTGTGAGTATTTATGACCGTGGGGGTTTTTTTTATGCGGAATTTTCTTGTGTACTTTTATCGTTTGCGCTTTTTTTTTCCGGTCACCTTTTCAACTATACCTGACCGGAGTCTATCCCTTGGTCATTATCGTTATTATTTTATTATCATAAAATAAATTTATTGGGTGTTCTCTAAACATTATCAACCATAAAATCAGTCTCTATCTTTATTTGTTGGCTCTAATTTAATTTGAAATATACACGTATTAGTTTTGTGTTTTTCTTAATATTACTTTTTCATTCTCTTAAAGCTCGCTTAACATTAATTTACTACACCGTAAAACAATATTTCTATATCATAAAAATACAAATAAACTTATTCTTTATTAAAGTAATTTTAGTCTCTTAGACATACAAAATATTATCTTTACCACAAAAATAATTTCAAGTTTCTAAAAATTTCCCTCATCACCCCTCTTTAATAGAACATAAAAACTATTTTTAAAAACTCCCTTTACATAGCTTTAGGAGCTAACCAATATTTTTGTTAAATACCAAAAATCCAAGTAGTTTTGGTGCCCCATTAATTTACAATCCTGCATACGGCATTGTTATATATAATGATGTGGTTTGTTGGGATAACATAAAGTGCTACCCACCCACGGTAAAACTTTATTCATACATTCATGGTTTCATGATCAACAAACGTTACTTAATGTAAAACTGTGAAGAAAAACTCTCAACTTGTGTAGCCTGCACAGGTGGTCACGTGTATAAGTCATCAGGTAAACTAGATTCCAAGTGACAGGGAGGTCAAGGTTCGAATCTCGGTCGGGTTCACTGAGAAAAGGGAGTGTTCAAGTCTTGATTTATCAATTTAGTTTTCCCATCTCTCTCCCTGCTAATACGTGTGCACCTCCTCTAGAAATGATCCTCCCCAACTCTACCTCTAGGCTAAGCATTAAATGTTATAATTAGAAATAAACATTCCAAGAATCGTCTTTTTTTTTTNTCGTTAAAATTAGTTTAGAGAGGGACAAAATTGAGGAAAGTAAGATCCTGTTATTAGCGACAATAATTTTGTATTTTTTTTTGTATTTTTACAAACTTCCTAGACGACGAACCAAATAATCTGAAAACAAAGTTAATCACGAATTTGATCCTTATAGAATACCTTCATAAGATAATATACTAGGAACATAGTAAGAAGAAAAGTTTAGAAAATACAAACACGCTTCTTTTTTTGTGGTCAACCTGAATAACATTTTGCCCACATCGATGGGCACGCGTATTAAACTTTAAGCTCATCCTGTCTGGTTTTTCGGCAATAGTAAGGCTGTGATTCAAATCCTAGCAAGGTGTGCTAAGGGTGTTATATTTTTCTAATAGTTTCCCGCTCTCTCCCCACAAAAACCTCGGGTTCATTTCCTCTAAATTCTACCTTTCTCATCCCTAAGCTATTAAATAAATTAAAATGCGTATAGCTCATACGAGTAAGACGTGCCGATATATATATATATATATATATATAAGTATATACATTTTACTATAGTTAGAGGTAGTGTATTTTGTATCAAAAGTTACAGCTGCAAATTACATACAGTAGCCCCATGGCTTCTTTGGTGCTGACTGACAACTGACGGCTTTGAAAAGCTACCAGACCAAATTATGTATCCCTACGCCGAACCATATGATCTGCAAAAAACATGTGTTTAAGCAGAAGTCAGCTGTGAACTTACAGTCAGCACCAAAGAAGTCATGGGGCTACTGTACTTTGACGTATGTATACATAGAAGTAGTTTTAGTAATTTTTATAACTATCAGACACTGACTGTCATTCCTATCATGTTCTTACTATATCAAGCCTCGCCTTGGACTAGTGACAACTATGGCTGTTATTTGGTTCTGGCCTTGTTCTTGCAACAGCTTGCGGTTTGTGGCGTTCGTGATCGTGATAACTTAACCTATTAGTGTGGTAACAGCACCGCGAGACGTGCTGCTGATTGACGTGAAGAGCGGTAATGGTTTGTTGACACCAGCACTAGTTGGCTCACTTTGCATACTCACATCTGCTGAATTGAACCAGAGGCTTTTAAATGTCTACTGCGCGAATAACCCCCAGGCTTTACTCAATATAAGAGAATAGTTTGTTGGTAAAGTCCCGTCAAAACTAGGGATGTGAAAGAAGTATCGATACTTTACTAGTATCGATATTTTCATTTCAATACTAGTAATTTTTCACTCGAGACCTACCTTTATTGTTTGTTTCGATACTTTTACTAATATGAGTGATCAGTCGCGGATTTAGGTGTGGGGTTTAAAGGGTAATTTGACCCCCACCCCCCTGTGGTAGTTAAAAAATGTATACAAAAATTAAAATCCAAGTTCAAATCTTAGAAAGAAAATACAACACAGATAAATCATACAATTTTGTAAGACCTTGCCTTTTTTATATACTCAGGATGTTCACCCCTTACACCTGTCTGAAGAAACAAGATGCAAAATTAAAACGCTTTGTAAGACGCGTTGGGTTGAACGACATGATACATTTTTTGCAATTTTCACATATTTTTGTTCCACTTTTATGTTTTCTACAAGTACTTGATGTGGAAGCACTATCATCAAAGTCAGCATTCCTACTAACCTCAGTTCTCAAATTTTACTTTATTATAACGTTACATATTGTTTCATCTATCTTCAGCCTAACAGTCACATTGCTTCGTCAGCATCAAACCCTTCGATAGACCTTAAGCAGTGCTATAGCATGGTAGAAAATGTTTTGGACACACTGAAAGTGTATAGTCATACTCCTTCAAGATGCTCAGATGTCTACAGTGAAATAGTGAATTTAGCTTAAAAACATGAAGTCGACATAACTATGCCAAGAACCATCCAGAGGCAGATTCATAGGTTAAAATTAATGTTGCTGCATCAAGCCCAAAGGGAAATTATAGACTCAATACTTTTCTGCTAATTATAGACTATCTTATTTTGGAAATTATCAACTCGATTGTCATCAACTGAACACAATAAGGTTATCACATAATATGGGTTAATTCCAGCATATGCCAACCAAGATTATTAACTTTTATTACAAGCAGCTCAAATATATGTTAACGACCTTCCTTGGACTTTGTCAGAACTTCGCGGGGAGATTGACTTGTGGCGACAACACTGAAAAAATAAATCTAGGGCAGTGTGTCCATCTAGTGCGGTTGAAAGCTTAGTACATGCATCAGATAGATTTTACCCATACATTTAAGTTCTTCACATTTGGTCTGTTATTTCCGTGGCTATTTTCACTAGCGAGAGATTATTTTTACACTAAGGAGATTAAAAACAAACCTAATATCAAATATAAATGAGGAACAATTAAATGGTTTAGCAATGTTAGATGTGCATGGAAGTGTAGAAGTTATTCCCGAAGACGTTTTGGAGGAATTCGTTTACAAAAATAACAGAAAAAGGAAATTAAGAAGTAATTTTTACCAATTATATTTTGTATTGGTTAAAGTATTAGTTATTTGGTTTATTATTATTGTTACACAATAACTTCTTATTATTTACTTACATTACATTTGTTTGTGGTTTTCTAAAGGTTATTCATTGGTTACGCTAAGAAATGAAAAATAAAATGAGATTATAACATTTTTTTAACATAGTGAAACATTATTTTAATTATATTATATAGTAAGTATATGACATATATGAACTTTCATATTTCCTCATAAGTGATCTAGTCATGAACTATTTTAAACAGTAATATTTTTACATTGTTTATAAGTGTATTATTTATAACTATAACCCCCTATTAAACTTATCTGGATCCACCCCTGTGAGTACTCACATGTCGTTATCAGAAAGGTACTGGAAGAAACAACCGTTTGGTATCTGAGCATTTATTTACCAAAGTAGGAGCTACTTTGACTAAGACAAGGAAAAGGATTTTTGAGAAAATACTGGATGGGTTTGTACTTCTCAGTGACTGCACAGAAGAGTATTTGGAGCTATAATATTTTTTTTTTCTCATTCATACCCTTACCAAAATGTAACCAAGCAAGGCAAGTTCTCTAACTTTCTGGGTTAAGGTGGATTGGAAAGGAAAGTGAGAAAAGGCCTACGTTTTTGCAGTTTTTATAGCAAAACTTTTTTTTAATTAAACTAAATATGGCTCCAGGATTTAAAAAAAGTTTAATTTTCTACACATGGTGATATCAACAGTTGTTGAATATCTACCATGGGCATAGCGCCAATATGTGAGAAACGTTTTAAATGAAAAATTAAAGCTGTCATTAAATTAGAACACCCTAGACAGATATTCTAGAAATGTTGAGGTCACAATGTAAATAAAATTAAACTTTATGTTTATACTAGAGAATTATTTCATTTAGTTTGGCCAAAAAAGTTTTACTATAAAAACTGCAAAAATAATGGCCTTTTCTCTCCTCTCCTTCCACCCTACCTTAAAGGTGGTTATAAAATAGCTAAAAAAATATATATTTAGTAAAAGCTGGTGTAGCTAAATCTTTAATAAAATCTATCATACAATACTATCATACCTTCCAACATAATTATAATATAATATGGTTAGGTCATTATAATTATCAGTGTTTTAATAAAATATGAAAATACCATTATAATACAGAAGTTATATTTTTATCACTATATTAAAATAACCCACGAGCCACTCCTGGTAGTTTTTTGTTTATCTTCTTTTTATCACTTAATTGAGGTATTCTATGTGCGCTTTATAAACACAGGAGCACGATTTTCAAACTAAAACTAGGACGGCACTCGGCCACAAGCAAGGCATTGTAGGGCCTAGCTGGTTTGTGGTTGAGCACGCCATGAGATGTTCTCTATTCTTGAGTACAAACAAGAGTTTCAACATTTCTGTGACCCGCCTCGGTGGCGTAGTTGGCTAACGCGCTAGTCGTGTTAAGCCCGACTGCTGAGGACGGGGAGATCGAGGTTCTAATCTCGGTCGGGTGAACTGGGGGGGGGGNGCGGGTTCACTTCCTCTAAAGTCAACCTTTCCCATTCCTAATCCATTAGCGTAATTAGTACTTAAGCGTATAACCCGAACGGGTAGTAAGACGCGGTGCTAAATAATAAAAACATTTCTGTGGTCACCCTACTCTCCATAACGCCCTGCAGGAGGGGAGTGGTTAGAAAATCACTGACTACATGCTTTGGGAGACTTGGTTCCATCTCCGCTGAGGGTGATTAAGATCATCTTTATTCAAGTGTGAAGTTTTAATTTCCCTTACAGTGCCATCTACCTCCCCTACGCCCCTCCGCACCCTCTTGTTCTTGCTACCTGTTCGGAATATCCGCATACATACACCAAGTGGGTAAGGTTGCTTTTAGAGGAAATGTACCCGAGTTTCAGAGGGAGGGAGAGGTAGAAACCATGCAGTTAGAAACAAATCAGAGCACTATACTACCCGCTTCCTTGGCCGCATGGTCTAAGGCGTCACTCTCGCGATAAACTGACCTGATCAAGACGGGTATATTAGGGTTTAAATCCCGGTTGGGTGATTTTTCCTTTATGATTTCTCACTCTACTTCCACGTAAATGCGGGTAGATTAATTCTAAAACACTTGATTCCTCATCCCTAACCCATTAGTGTAATTGTAAGATATACGTACAACCTGAAAAGGTAGTAAGATGCGGTGATATATAAAAACACATCTGTACTGAAGTCGAACTCTGACCTCAAACAGATGAGCCTGACATTTAGTCCTCTTGGCCAATGACGCGGGTAACAGTGCAATTATTACTGGAGCTGATATATTGCTCATGTTTAGAAGGTGGACATAATAAGCCCCCGGTATTTCCTAAAGACACCAGTCTCTGAATACCGCCGAGAAATCGTCAGCGTTTCTAGGTTAAGTTTGATTGAAATGAGTCACTTTCATAACAAGGTCTGTTCTGACACGTCATCTGATGGAGAGAGAAAAACTACAATACTCAGAACTTGAAGGTGAATTTCTAGTGAATGATTATCGCACTCAATTATCCGTTCTGGCGAGTCACATAAGCGCGGGATATTTTGGGCGACATTGAGTCATTCATTCTTGGAACGGTAGCGTACTTGGGAAGGGCACCCAGAGCTCAGGGAAGTATCGGTACAATAGGTGTTGCGGCTAGGATCCGCCATCATTAGAGAGAACTTGATTTGTGGTCAGTGAAATTACTGGAGTTCGTAAAGTAAAAAGTTGGGTTTTGGTATAAAAATTCTGTAAATAAAATATTTTAAGGTTAAAATGGTCAACAAATAAACATCGATTAAAGTATGAATAGGAAAATTACCACTAGAATTTGTATACAACTTTAGCTACTCCTAAATACCTTTTATATAAACATTTTTTAAAGCACCATATAATTTATTATAACCATTTAATAAACCATTTTATAGTGCAGGATTATTTATTGCAACAACGAAAAATCAAGGCAAACCATAAAGGCGAGTAATGACGACGTCTGCAATCGAAAAAAAAATTTGTAGTTTGGCATTTTGATATCGTTAATTTGCATTTAAATCAACATAAATGAGTATGTATTCGAATTTTAAAGGCAAAGTAGTTAATTTATTGAACTCATTTTAATTGGCTGGTTTGGTTAAGGTTAAGTGACAAAATATAACAAAATACACCTCAGTACACCCGACTTTAATTTAAATCTAACCTGTCACCAACAAACGGGGCTGACTAATATGTCCGTAGGTCCACCTGTGTGGGTATACAACTAATTAAAGTATGCTACTATTTGTATTTGTTTTTTAATCACTCTTTCAGAATTATATACTTTAATCATCAAACTCAAGGGATCAGTATTATGAAGGTGATATTTTAATAATACTTATTGGTATTCACCTTGGGGAAATTACCCTAAGTTTACTCGTTTTGTTGATAGCAACGGCTTTATTATTGAAGCCCAATAACTGTCCATTCAGCCA
This sequence comes from Timema genevievae, assembly GCA_902155825.1. Lineage (NCBI taxonomy): Eukaryota > Metazoa > Arthropoda > Insecta > Phasmatodea > Timematidae > Timema > Timema genevievae. Next base: position 11,923 of record CABFWO010002487.1, read on the forward strand.
CCATTTCAGGCAAAAGGGGACCTCAAACCACGACTTACCAACTAGCTTGTCCTAGGACAACAGTAAACACTTTACAGACTGACAGTTGACCTTCTCACTCAATAGTCCGAATAGTGTTCTTAAGAAAGATTGTAAATTAGATGTCTGCGAATTTTTATGAACAAAGACTTGGAAATTAAAACATGCATTTTATATAACTATACCTTCGTCGATGGTAACGTGGTCTAAGATATCAGGTTCACGATATAATAGTAATAGAAGGGTTGAGGTTTGAATCTCAGCCAAGTGTAGTAAGGGATTGTTTTACTCATACGCTCTCTTTCACCTAATTAAGATTTAATTTGATTACTGTATAAAGTAGTGTAAATAGTTTTTTTAGCATATTATCTACCTACTCATTCGGGTTACCCGCTCATGTATTAATTAAGCTAATGGGTTAGAGATAAGGAAGGTTGAACTTAGATGAAGTGTACCCGTATTTACGTGAAGGGAGAGTGGAAAAACAGCTAGGGAAAAACACCCTCAGTACATCCAACCAGGATTCAAACTCCAATCTCCCTATCATCATAAGTTCAGTATATTGCGAGTGTGACGCCCTAAACCACGCAGCCACTGAGGCGGGTGAAATTGTCAGGTTGAAGTGCAAATCCTTTAAATCAAGCACTCATGAATATACAGATTAAAATAGTTCAAGTAATCTGATGAAGAGATGAAAGCCGGTCATTGAACCTGTGTACCAATAAAAGTGAAACTCTGAGCCTAATCCAAAACCAGAAAATATATTTTCATTGATAGCTCGCGGGTCAAGTGAAGTCTTCACAGCTTGCCTTTATGTTCCCATTAGTTCGTCTTCATGACTGAGTGGCGGGAGAAATTATTGAGATAACCAAGGGGAGATGAAATTAGAGATAATGTCAAATTAACTCCTCTCTTCAAATATGAATGTTGAAAACTTGTTAATTGTAATAGGATATATTTGGTGTTCGTGGTCTATGGACTATTTATTTGATCACCGCATTTTAAGACTATAAGAAATAAAATTAGTTGATAATTTTAATCAGTGAGTAATTAATGAATTAGTAGAATATCAATTATGTAGTCAATTTATTCAGTCGTCCATTCTTCAGTTAATCACTCATTTATTCATTCATACAGTAATTAATTCATCAGGTTGGTCATTTTGTCAGTCAATCATTTAACCGTGTATTCAGTGAATCATTAACTCAACAAAAATTTTCATTCCATCTGTGAATCATTCATTCATTAAGTCATTAAGTACAAAACTTGTAATTTTATGTTATACAAGAGTTTGCCCGCGGCTTCGCTTGAATTTAAGTCTGGTAAATTAACTTCTTTTTTTTTTTCAGTAAATTAAACCATCAAAAACAATATTTCAAACATGTATGAAGCGGGGAAATGTTTTACATGTTGAAAACGCCACACACTAAGGTGGAGATGCAGGGACCGACGCGAGATAAGGTCAGTGTTTTTGCAGTTTTTATAGCAACATATTTTTGGTCAAAATAAATCAAACATTGCTTTTATACAAACATATAGACATTTTCTTCACATGGTGATATCAACAGGGTCCCGGAACAGATTTATCTGATTGCCAAACCCTTCCTTCACTTCTGACAAGACGTGTATTAATCACAACTTGTGAATGTGTGGAATGCCAGGCCTCCACCGTGGTTCGGATTCCACGTTAAACTGTAGGTCCGCCATTTCATTTCACAATCACCCTACCATTGCACATTAGCGTAAGTGTGTATAACACGAACGGGTAGTAAGACGCGGTGCTAATAATAATAATAATAATAATAATAATAATATCAACAGTTGTTGAATATCTGTCATGAGCGTAGGGGTATTATCTAAATACCTTTTTAGGGAAGAGGTTGAGGTAGTCATGTGAAGAAAATTAATCAGCTATATGTTTGTATAGAAGCAATGTTTTATTTATTTTCACACAAAAAAAAAAGTTTTGCTAGAAAAACTGCAAAAACACTAACATTTCTCACGTCCATCTGTAACCCCACCTTAACTACTACCTGTAGCTAGGAACCAAATTAAACCGTCAACATTTTTGCAGTCTTTGCATCATAATTTGTTCGCTTGCGTGGAGGAATTGTTATAATGAATATCAAAATAAATACGATTTTAAATTTTTTTAGTTCTTTTATCAATATTGGCTCTCTTACGTGGAAGCACTGTTGAAATGAACACCAAAAGAAATTGTTAAAATCTACTATCTAAGAAACAAAACTAAATCAACTTAATTTACACACATAACCATAAAATAGCTCAAACAGTACCTACATTTAAGGCACAAATCCAAGCACACGAACTGTGACTCTCTTACGTGGAGGTATTGTTTCAATTAACGCACAAAAATAAGTTTAAATATAATTTTTTAGATACAAAACTAAATACACTTAACATTTTATAAAACATTCTAAAAGATTTGTCGTAAGTTCATTTGTAGTAACCTAATTTACAGGCAAAACCATTTAAAAAAACTGAAAATGCCGATAAAATTAAGAGACAAATGCATTATTAAGTGGAATAAATGTTGCAATGAACATCAAAATAAATAGTTTAAAATTGCTATCTAAGAAACAAAAATAAAGTAAATTGAAAGACGCACTTTATAGTGAGTGCCCTACTATACCAAACAAAATTATGATTTCGGTTTAGTCCCAAAGAGTAAGCATGAATGTTAGTCGCAGCGCTAAACGCATTTAACACACCCGACAATTTTAAATACTATAAAAACATTAAACAAACTCGAGACCAGTGCTTTATGAGCGTACGAAGATTCCCGAAGATATACGAACACCCCATCCCCTCTCCCGCTGGTCGAATTAAGTACCATGCTTTGTACCCATGGCAAGCAGCCGCGACGTTTGTTTTGCTGTTTACTCCCGGTTTTGTCGGCACTGGTTTGCTCGCTAATGAGATAGCGTGATGGTACTCGGTTCCCGGGAGAAAAAAAAAGTACAACCGAAAAGTCCCGTTTCAATCCTCCAAATACTTTTTGAGTTTACTGGCAGCAAATTAACAGACAAACAAAAATTCAAAACATTTATTATTTGATCTTCCTATTGTTTATGCTAACCAGAAATAAAGAAACTCCACAAAAATTCGAATGTACAGACATACCATTTATAGTTTTATCATATTTTACAGCGATGAATTAACTGCTGAACATCCGGATGTTGACTCTGTAAATAATGAGCTGATATAATCGATTAACTGAGAAAGTTCACTTTTAATATGTTAAATGTATGTATTCAAAAAATATATTCTAATTTGTCTTGATACCCACCTCAGTGGTCAACTGGTCTAAAGTGTCACTCTAGTAAGAGGCTAGACTATCAATTACGGTGAGATCGGGATTCAAATCCCAGGCGGGTGTACTGAGGGTGGTATTTTCTAACTGATTTTTTTACTCTCGTTCCACGCAAATGTGGGAACACTTCCTATAAATACAACGTTCCTCATCCCTAACACATTAGCGTAATTATTACATGGGCGTACAGCCCAAACAGGTTGTAAGACGCGGTGCTAAAAAAATCGCCTTGAGCAGCCACAAAATTCTGCTTTTAAATCATTATCAATTGAAATAACTAGTCTTAGACATTTATGATAACTTTCTGAGAGCTTTTGAAGTACCCGAATATTCCCAACCATTCTCAAATTGCAACTGCTTCAGATAACGTCATACATTGACTACTCCAACAGGTTTGTTCAAAGATAGCCATTTCTAGTATCGAACATATCAACACCTCTGGGACACATTACCCTGGTTTGCAAAGCTGAGGATCGATCCAGAGCAGAAGGCAGTTGCTTTCTACTATATATATATATATATATATATTCCCCAGGTGGATGCCGGTGAATTGTGTTGTAATTTTTCTCGCCAACCCTAGTCATAGGTCCACGATGTCGGTAATAGCTCTGTGGCAGTGACAAGCAGAGGGGAATGAATATACGCCCCAAATGACCGTGTGTGGATACCATCGCAGCTAATGCAACGATCCTTGACCAGTTTTTACTCTTTACCATCCATTAAAATACGGGTACATTTCCTCTAAATCACACCTTACACGCAGTACAGAGTAAGACCACAGTTTCCAATTCAGGGCCGCGTACGGTAAAGGGTTCCGGTCAAGTTGATGTCTTCCTCTTGCCCGCTACAGTGACCGACCATTATGGATGAGAGAGGAAGGACCAGATCATAGTGGCGTGACGGGCTATAGACTTCCGCCGCTTGGTCACCGCTGTTGCATTCTGGTCTTGCTGGCCGCAGTCGTGCATCAATTAGAACACGATAGTTTATATTCATATAAATATACTGTCCTTTATTAGGTCACCAAGTTTGATATACTGGCTATCCCAGATTATCAAACTTAAGAATAAATTAAAAGGAGGGATAATATCAAAGAAATGCTTAAGCATTCGTCTATAATGTAGGCTAAATTATAAACAGCGAAACCACCTCTAAATGTCTGATAGACACACTTCACGCACCTCTGTCTGTAGGCAGTGTAAAAATAATTTACAAGGCAAGAAAGATAGTATTGTTAAAGTTCTTGGACGGCACAAACTAACATAATGTATCACAACTTAATGCAGTAAATTGTGGGTGACATAGTCTAGTAGTCTCAAGCTTATGCATGCCACGTGAATGCCTTTCTTTGTCAAACTACTACTTCATGAACCAGGAGTTTAAAGAAGAGAGCTCCTAACAAATCATGGGAGTGAGGGGGGGGGGGATGCAACACTTCAACACATTTTAACCGGCCATGTGCTTACTACGCTACTCTTCCATATCCTTGTATCCGAAAACTGTTAGCAAAGAAACACATCTTAGTTTCAGCTCTGCTGACATTCAAATGATTCCACTCAGCTTTGATACGTTGTAACCACACATAAATAAAAGTGTTGGCTCTTTAATTGGGAAGGAGTCAATCCTTTTTCATACAACTATAAGTCTAGTTCCATTAGATCAAACATTAATTAGTATTTCTTTACTTATCAAAGTGTGGCTACGTCTTGTACTAAATCTATATCACACTCAGGGGATATCTTATAGGAACCTTGATGAAGCTGTAGCTTTGAGAAAGATGTTGGGAAACACCTTTGGCTCGTATGTGCATCAAACTGCAACTAGAACACGGAGGTTATATTGATCAAATATGGCGCCGGTAAGCCGCATTCTCGTCTTAAACGTTCGTGGCTCTGACCTCAGGATTCATTACAGCATTACGTCACTGTTATAAGTGCATGCGGGACCAACGAATTAATTCGTCTCCAGACGTTCTGTTTCTGAACGTAATTATAGTTTCAGTCTCGCTGCAAGACTGCCGTGAAATTGAGGGATTGTATTGCAAAACTCGGCTGTCAATAGTTCACCCGAGGCCAATCAGCACAGTATTTGGTCTTTGTCTATCGCAAGGTTTAAATAATAGCGGGGTGGTAATTTTTCTGAGCATATGACCGTTGAATGTATACTTTCAACGATATGACTAAACTTTGGTAGATTTTGAACTAAATAATGGATTTTTGACCAAACTGAATACAAAAACAGTTTTTTTTTCAAGAACATTTGTATATGATTTGTAACCAACACTCAGTTTACACAGACATAATATTTAATTATCTAACACTGGCATCGGTGGGCACGTGTGTTATGACGTCAGTTTTTATAAGGATAAATAGTACCAGTACTGGTTATCAGCAACTTAAACCATCTCCTCTGAATGTACAGGGGGAGGAGGGGTAAATACTTGGAGCATTGGATAAAACTACCATTGACTTTGATTTTCTAACCTAAAGAAATGGTACGCATAGGTTGAATTGTAAGGAAAAAAACACCTGCATTTGCCCGGAGAGAAGGATGTAGGACCACAACAACCACTAATGTCATCAATGCAATCAAAACTTGGGTCGTCTGGATCGTAGTCGACCACACTACCATTGCATCCAGCTCCGCCGCAGATGACCGCTCTGGAATCCATTTCAATAATTCCTCTCCACTCCCCTTCTCCAAGACTTGCTTGTTCAGTTTCTTCACCCGGGGTTTCTCAGTACTCGTCAAGTGTTCTCCAAGGTACAGTCTCTGTCAAAATAAGTGGCCGTGAAAACAGGTGCCCAATGGTCCTCTTGTTACGACTGAGATTGTACTCATTGCTGCCTGCCTCTCTTTGTTCTCAAAACTAATTTAACTATTAATATATTTATTTCCTTTAAAGGAAAAATGACAACCTGGACACGGGAATCGAACCCAGGACCTTTGGAAAAGCGCGCCAATCCTCTAACACGGAACTATCCTGGTTCATCTCGTATCTAGGGCCATTTTTCAATAGTTGATGGGGGATTCAATAACACACAAGTGGTGAACGATGGCCCTAGATACGAGATAAACCAGGGTAGCTCAGTGGTAGAGCATTTGCACGCAAATACAAAGATACCGTGTTCGATTCCTGTGTTCAGGTTGTCAATTTTAATTTAATTGAATTTGATTCCTCTATCAGGATTGATCTCATTGTTATCCATTATTTATAAGTGTGTGATACACAGGAATTAAAAATATATTTATATTGGCCCACAAATCGTTTATTAAAGCCCACAAATCGTTTATTAATATCCACATCAGCTGGAATTTAGACAAAGACGTCAGTCTCGTCTTTTTAGGGATTTCTGGTGATGGAGGACTTGGGGCTCGGATTTCAACCGTGTGTACCGAGCTACATTTCCTTAAATAGCGTCTCACGGTATCCCCACACAAATGTGGATACATTTTATCATAATGTTACCTTACCCATCCCTATATCATTGATTAAATGCGATTTGAATAGCTCGGCTCGGGAATAAAACACGGAGCACAGAAAATTCCTCAACAACCGCAAAATGTTTTCTAAATGTGCTGAAAATACGTATTCCTTTCTTTCTATAGAGTGTTCTAATACCAAGGTCGTTAACAAATTAATCTTAGTTGTAATTATTAGGATATTTTTAGAGATGTGCATCCATATTAGTGTAAAGAGGGGCTGGGAACATCACAGGGATAAATCCACTCTCAATACACCAGAGCAGAATTCACCGTTAACGGCAAACCAGGCCATACGAGCTTAAAGCTTTGTCCACACAAGACCACCAAATACTCCAAATAATATAGAAAGGAGTTGAGGTTGCAGGCGCCCAGGGCTTGCAGCGGAACACACGAACTATGGCGAATTTTGTAATTGATCCCATTACTTAGGAGCCGATATAACAGCATGTTACGGTTTGGCTTATGTTCAGGGAAAGCGTGTGACCTAACTGCGCTCTCCAATGACTCCCCCTCAACAAAGAACTCTGCACTAACTGTTCTAAACGGGCCTCGACTCCGACAGCTCGGTAATAACACTAAATAACATACTTTCCCTACCGGAAGAGCGAGGTTGACATTTTGCTTGGACGTGAGGAAAGTGCCTTAAGCTCTACGATAATCATACACGTATGTATACAAATGGTGGGAGTGAGGCCTGTGGCATTCTGGGACATATTGATAGAAGCTTTTGAAAATATTATTTATACTCAGATTGGAATAGGTGTAACTTTATCTAATATTTCAAAAACCAATTAGATCAATTCTAATTAATTCATAAGCCAATCTATGTATTCTGCAGCAGCAGTCGTTGTTGACAAATGATATAACTTTAATAGAAAGAAGATCAAATAATATATAACGACCTTTTGTCAATATTAATTGCTGCCCTACAATAATTTGTTTAAGTACATACTCTAAAAGATTTTCTAAAATGGCGACCTGACTTAAGAAACTTTTTTTTTGGCACCACGTCTTACTATCTGTTCAAGTTACACACACTTTAGTAATTGTTGTCATAAAAAGTTAATTAGTCGTGTCGGACTATAGATCTGAGGTGCCCCTGTCAATTGACTGCTGTACCTTCCGTTTAGCATCGTTAACCTAACAAAGACTTTTAATTAGCGGGGAATGATTAGCTCTTTCTTTTTTCCAGGCCCGTGTATTGCGCGCGCAGCCTAGATTACACATGCACAGTGACGTCTAGGTACAAAACAAATCCTAGATCACGTAACTTATGTAAAATAATGTTCAGATGCAGGGTGCTGCCTAGTTAACTATTCAGTGACATGCAGGAAGGGTTTTCAACTATCTAGTAGTATTTTATAGAAAGGGGCGAGAGTGTGTCATGTCTCAATATTTAGTGTTGATATTCATTTAAATTCGCTTTAATTACAATCTTGTATTGTATACCTACTTGGCAGCATAACAACCCTCCCAAGTCGCAGATGGCTGTGTTATATGATATTTTGCGATAGTTAATTGATCGCTTATATGTATCTGACAACTTCATACGTCCATCATAGACTCAGCCTTAAACTATGAGTGAAGAATAACCCTCAGCACGGGACGAATCCTGGATAGCTCAGTGGTCAAGAATTGGAACGCTAAATCAAAGGTCCCGGGTACGATTACTGTGTTCAGATTTTACAACTATTTCAAGTTAATTAAATTGTGGTATCCTCCATATGGCCATTCCCGTATTAATGATTTCCACTTGTATGTTGATATTATTATTTTTTAAACTAAAAAATAACATTAAAAAAAGAGCATAAATAAAGTTCATATTAATGGAAATTAAAGTGTTGGCTTCTTTGTGGAAGAGAAAAATTAAAAAATATATAAAGCTACACTCAAAACCATTTACAAACACATTTAAAACCCGATTACAACGAGGTGACGTCACAGCATAGTTGTTAGATTGGCTCTGGTATACTGGTGTGCTGTTTACTTGTTCTCAGGAAATGTTCTATTAGCGCTACAAGCTTCAAGTGTGGTGTTATCGGCCAAGATACCTGTGGTTCACAATCCTATAAAGTCAGGAGGTCTCAGGTGCAATTAAACATGTGTGATAAAGATACCTTTGTTAAAAGGACAGTTGAATAACATAGACATAATGGTCAAGTAATGCCAATAAGTCAAACACAAGTTAATTAGTAATATTAAGGAAACTTATAATCAAGATAGATCAATACAAAAAAAAATATTCAATGTCGTCTAACAATAAGTATATGTCAGTCAGGCATATGCAGTATGCATCAGTGGTGGGGTGTGGAATGTTGCCCGGATAAGCAACACTCAATCAACATTCATTATTCAGGCATCAACAAAAATACATTCCCGTGTGAAGTGTGTAGTGAATTATTGCTTTTGTATGAATGGTAAAATGGCGAACAAGTGGGCAAGAATATAACATAACAGGCACAGTTTAAACAACATATTCTTACCATGGCAACACCCCACGTCACACAACTGCGAAGTATTATTTTCATAAAGTAAAATGTTCTTAAACCTTCCTTAAATTAGTTATGAATCCTACTCAAAGCTCCTATAGGATATTTGAAATTATTTGGGAAATTTATGTTTTATTTGAAAACTACCCAGCTTTCTGGATTAAAAGTGCTTGGATTTAAAATAAACAAATATTCTTTGGGGATTAAAACAATATTTTCATGCTTGATATAAACAATGATACTATATTGTTTATTAAAGTTTTATGGCTTGGGTATATTTTAGAAGTATGCACTGTAAATCCAGTGTTTTTATTATTTTAAATAGAAACCCTTGAGATAATTCAAAATTTGTAGCCCTAACCTTAGTAAAATTATATTAAAATAGTGCTATCATAGGTAATAACATTTAATCCTAATAAACTAACATTCGGACGTCTTATGGCACACCCAGGCTATGTGAATATTGACATTAATGGGGTTAGGAGATGTAAGATAGAATTTTAGAAGAAAAGTACCCTCATTTGTAGGAAGAAAGATTGGGAAACAATTTAGGAGTGGGGAATCAGTACACTTGGCCTTGATTCAAACCCTAACTTCCCCATCACTGTTAAACCAAAATAGACGAGACTGACACCTTAGTTTGCATGGCCAACGGTGCGGGTAATATCAACTGGTTCAACGCCTTATAATCCTTGTTTTATTAAGAGAAGTTATTGGTCCTAAGAAACTGGGGAGGTTCGGTAGAAAGTTGCAATATTCTGACTCTCTTATGTGTTCCACGTCATATGTGAATGTGTTCCGCGTCACGTGTGAGGCACCACTGATCTTGGTAACCCCGAAGATTAATAACCAACCTTCAACCCGGTAATGACCGGCTAGACCACTTTACCGCGCTACTGCTGTCAACCAGTCTCGTGACTTGGCATGCACTTCCGTCGTGGAGAGATTTAACCTTTATACTCGCACCGGTGGTCACCTCACTCAAGGTGTCGGGACTGCAGTAGACCAGGTTCCCTGTCATGGGAGGGTTTTATATTTAAATCTATTCAGGTACATTTGTGAATGGGTGGATTCACACATGGGATTTATTATCCCTCTCTCCACACTAATGCGGGTCTCTAAGCAACCTTCCTAATCTTTTCACCTGTGAGCATGGAAAAAAAAGTGTCTGTCTGGCTTTGTCTAGGTTTTACCGTGACAGGGAGGTTGGGCTCTAATAGCGACAATGTGCATTGAGTATTTTTCTATAAATTATTTCCCACTCTCCATCTACAGCAATGCCAAGTGCTCTTCCTTTATATTCTATCTTCCTATTTCCTAACGAATATATATATATATATATATATATATATGGATAAGCCAGCCGGTTAGTAAGACACAGTGCACGGAATAGAAGGATAAACCCGTATAAAAGGGATACATATTTTAGTCAGAACCACCCGAAATTTAAAGACTGTCACCTAGATTCTTGGTCAATAATTTTAACCATCTATTCGCGAGTATGTGGAATATCTATTTGGAAATTTTTTTGTAGTATTGTGATAAAAAAAAATGAGATACGTTAAGTGATGCAATGAAAATACACCACGTAATGATTGGTGAGAAGGAAAATCCACATAATTATTTCGTGCCTAGGCCCAGCGTGGAGCTGTTGCCCGCCTCACAATATTCCAAGCACACCATTTTCTACTGACGAAACACTGAGGTATTATTATTATTATTATTATTAACCGAGAGACGCTGTTATATCACCACATGACGTCATACTATCTCCCGACAAACTGCCGTAAATATTTGATTGCCAGGGTGGACTAAGAGATTGATACCGCTTGTATACACATAGCAGGTTAACTGCATGACAGGACCAGTGCATTCTCATCGCCAACACTTAAAGGCCATTCGACCATCAAAATTATATCAAATAATGTTAACAAGTGTATGATAATTATTCTAAATAGTGTGTTCAATGATTTCAATTCATTACATTTCACAAGTCAAACTTGATATTTTATGCTAGTTAAAAGGTTATTTTATTTGTTTGAGGAAACTAAATCTATGTTTCTGAAAATTTACTTTGTTTCAAGAGCCGTGAACCTTTGCTTTAAATGCCATTGAAAATGAAATTTCACCTTTTCATTATTATTTATTGATAATTATAGAACTTAAAATGTTAAAGATAAATTTTTTCTAGCTCTATCGAATCTTGTAGCGTGAATGGAAGAATCTAGAACCAAATTTAAAGTATTGACTGGCAAATACAATAGAAAGAGACCTTTTAGAAGACATAGACGCAGCTGGGAGGATTACATTATAATTGACTTGAAAGGGATAGGATGTAATGAAGGGGACTGGAAATAACTAGTTCATGATAGGGATAGGTGGCGTACTTTTGTAAGTGAAGCAATGAACTTTTAAGTTCCTGATGCCATAGAGTAGGTAAGAATAGAAAAATGCTGGTAGCTTCCCCCTCAATTTTTTGTTAAAAACATGTTTTGAAATAACAAACCACTTTTTAAATAACTTGAGATTCCTGGACGCTTACAACGCGTCTTAGCGCTCCGGCAGCCGGCCCCCTTGACTAAACAACGTGACGCGACTCAACCTAACGTTGAATAAACAAAGAAAGTTATTGAAATATGTAAACGAGTATTTTTACTACCTATGTTAAAGAATAGGTGTACACAATTTGTAGCTTCTTAGAATATGATAGACCCCACGAATAAACTTGTCAAAAATTTGATTCAGTCTCCATTTCAAAAAACAAGCTATCACAGATTTGATGGATACAAATTCCATATTGATCATTTTGATATATCTGGTCAATCATATTAAATAACGCTTAGTGGGTCCTCTTTTGTTCATAATATAGTTGATCTATTACTTTGTTCTCTCTTAACAAATATATCGCATCGCGTTATTTGGTCCTCTTCTGTCGATTATATGGTCTGTCGATCAGCCTGTTTTCTTTTATCAATCCTATTATATTACGATTAATTTGTCCTTGTCAATGACTTGGTCTGTTGATCCGTTTGTTCTCTTTTATAAATTGTATAGAATAATTCCTAGTTGGTCCTTTTTATCCATGATTTGATCTGTCAATCACTTTGTTCTCTTTTATAATTTATATTATATTGTGATTAGCTGGTCCTTTGCTGTCGATCACTTTGTTCTCTTTTTATAATTTATATTATATTGTGATTAGCTGTCGATCACTTTGTTCTCTTTTATCAATTATATAGCGTTGCGATTAGTTTGTCCTCTTCTGTCTACCAGTCTCTCCTGTAATTTCTAAGAGTTGGTTGTAGGTCGTCCTTAGAGTCTTCAAGACTCGAGCCAAACTAACACCCACATGTTGTGTAGAAACAATGCCTGCACCTGACAAGAGGAAAGGAATGAGAGAGAGAGAGACAAATACTTGGTCCAAACTGGTTTGAAGGGGACTAATGGGAAAATCTGGCAAGTTTGACTCGACAACTATTATTCACCCACACCGGCGAACACTCAAAGGCATCTTCTAGTCTAGTTTAAAGGTGAAGGGGGTGAGCTCTGGTTTATAATCCTCGTGGTATGTAGCTAAGGTGTTTTACCCTTAAAAGGTTTCCAACCCTTCCTCTACGCAGCTACGGATACATTTACTGTAAATTCTACCTTACTCCTCTTTGCTCCATTGGTATAAATTTGAGGACATTCCGAACGGGTTATAGGCCGTGGAGCACGAAGAAAACCAATGATTGGTTAAATAGGATCTCTGAAGACCCTTGTTCCAAAGACTCAGATAGATAATACCCGTGTAGGTAAATCATTGCTGCCCTAGTTAAGTAGGTCTAAGCTTGAGAACTGGAATAGATATGGCCATATCAATACGGTATCCACTGTGGAAGACAATACTTTAGCGCCTGCATATTTAGTGCTGCAGCTCGTTCAACACGTTTGTCACATAGGTAATCTATATCTCCCAAATTAGGGGGCTCAGCCCATTGAGAGTTACGTAAGACTAAAACATTCGTAAAGTTTGTGACATTTTTTTTTATCCTACTTGGAATGAATTTGACCGTTTTCATGCAGTAACGCTTTCCACTTATTATTTGCGCCTGCGCGATAGTGGTCGGAAACGATTTCATGCTTGTAACCATGTTCCTAGCGAAAAAAAAAATCTGCTTTCAAGCTATGGTGACTTTAAAGAAACCTTGACCTCTCTGAGACTCAAACCTAAACATCACTTATTGGGAGGTAGTGAAGCAACTCCCCAAAGCTCTTCCCCTCAGCCATTGCCAGCTCACGTATTAGCGCACAGCCCCCTGAAACAGAACTGATCGTGAGGTCTTGGAGTAAGCTAGTTTCTCGTGGGAACACTAGTTCGAAACTGAACAGAGGTGACGTCACTCGCGTGATTCTACACTTTGCTGAGTGCTCCATAAACAAAAGACAGGTCGATAGGACTTTTGGTTCAAGCCTAGAGGATGCTGTTCCTATCCTAGTTGATGAATATCACTAAAATTTATCATAGATGATGCAGATCACTCAAATATATCCTAGTTGATGAACACCACTAAAATTAATCATTGGCAACGCAGATCACTCAAATAAATCAGTAAACGTGTTTGTTATGTTATATTAGTTCATCTCGTCATAGATATAATATTATTTCATGGATCTGAGAGCTACTAGTTTTACTTTCATGTATTTAAATTCCAAGCTGTGTCCTCTCTAGCTGTCACTCTCAGCTAATGGTGTCAAGTTTGACAGTTGTAAACTAAATATAGCGACCTTTTCGCCAGTGTTGGCCGTTCTACATTAATGTCGGATATTACAGTTCCTGGCGCCAGGGTCTGTCAGTCCTTCTGGGTCACTAGCACCTGGGACACCCCCTTCCTAACTTCCTCCAGTCCTGCCAATAAGACTCCAATATCCGGGTTGTATTGTCGGTGTTAGCGAGAGGTGCCAGAAGTGTCAGACAGACAAGTAGACCTTGTTCTCACACTCCGCGAGTGTGTTTGTGTGTGGACATATGTGAGGCCATGCACCGTTACACCAATCTCTCTTTCTCTCTCTTTCAGTCGGTCCCGCGGCCGGAATACATAGTGACTTACTGAGGGACTGTAGCAGGAGATTAGCATAGAGGCTCCCCGGTCCACTGACGTTAGGGAGGGGCAAGGTCACCGTACTTTCCTGTGCCAACAAGTGGAGAATCACCTGATTTATTACTCTTCATACAAACACGGCAGATATGATTTACTACTTAATTCAATAGATAAACTTCTATCATTCCCGTGGTCATTGTTTTCATTCTTGTTTTGTGAATAGTTAATGTTACCTACAAAATTAATATTGAATGTATATTTTGGAACAAATCCATTTTTTTTTTAATTATGAATACATATATTAAGTAAATTTGATGGAAACTATTTTTATAAAACTTTTTTTTTTCACAATAAATATATTTCGTTTAACTTTTGCTTGAGTTCAATTTATCAATGTAAGAAAACTTGTATCTGTTCTACGCATGCATCTGTATTTAAATATCTTTTGAAAACCTTCACCTGCACTTCTTTCAAATTAATAGCCACTACTTAATTATGAGTGAAAACATCACCAATGTGTACGTGGAATTATAGATAGGATAAAATGGATCTTAAGAGATTGGTAAACGCTACTTTATAGCAGAAATTATTGCTTCAGCCTAAACGCACGTTCATAAAAATCAATGTGTTTTTCAAATGATTTTTCAGCCTCGGGCCTTTTAAACGTTGTTAGCAGGTATAGTAATAATGTGACCTAAAGTGGGGTGGAAGGGGACACAATAAAAGATCAGTGTTTTTGCAGTTTTTAGAGAAAGATATTTGTTTTACCAAAATAAATAAATAAATTATTGCTACAGTGGAAACATAGAGCTTAATTTTCTACACATGGTGACCTTAACATTTCTTGAATATCTGTCAAAGGTGTCCTGAAATTTAATTGTGACTTTTTTCTCTTCATTTAAAAAGTTTCTCATCTAATGCAGCTATGCTCAAAGCAGATATTCAAGAGCTGTTGATACCAACATATATAGAAAATTAAGTTCTGTGTTTCTACAGGAGAAATATTTTATTTATTTTGTTCCTTTTCACTCCACCTCAATATTGGAATGAAATGTTTTATCTTTATTTCATGCAAACAATTTAAATATATTGTTATTAAAGCAATTTTTTATTACTATTTTGTGTTTAAGGAGGTGCTAAATACATAACACTTGTCTACTAAGCTGGATATAAATGTTGAAAAAACATTATTTGGAATATAGGTAACACATGTAGATGTTAAAATGTTCTTGTAAATTTTCAATCAAACAATTTTCCAGAAAATGTTGCGGTAAATTTTCCGAAGTGAGGCTTGCGTCATGAGACGGTGAAGGGGCTAGGTTGGGGGATGTGGAATTTAGATACTAGCACATAGCCATAAAATAGTGTGTTAGGGACGCGTGGTGGGGGGACGGGAGCTACCAAATTTGCTAGCTAATACTAAATCCAAATAAATAATAGCAATTAGATATGATAATTTTCCAGCAAAATTGTTAACTTTGGTCGTCTTGAGGTAAAGTGCTCCCCTCATTTCCCGATTTCATTGGGTTCAAACCCAACTTGAGTTGACAGATTTTTTATTTTTTCTGAGCGATAAAAATCCGTATCAAAACTTCCTTCGGAGGATAAATAATTCCATTGGTCCTATGTCGATTGTGGCAGGTAAAAGAACCCTGGAGGTAGTTAGTTCTACGAGGTGTAAGCAAGGGAGGCCGCAAGCTTGTAGTTCTTGTGAGAAGGTATAACATGTCCTAGCATGTAATAGCTTAGTAAGCTGTCTCGAGTTGTCTGCAAGCTAGTCTATCTACGAGGTGTACGCAAGGGAGGCCGCAAGCTTGTAGTTCTTGTGAGAATATATAACATGTCCTAGCATGTAGTGGCTTAGTAAGCTGTCTCGAGTTGTCTGTAAGCTAGTCTATCAGATGTAGTTCTACGAGGTGTACGCCAGGTAGGCTGCATTGAGAGTAAACATAGCACGTAGCTCAAGATGAGTCCTGCAACATAATTACTCCCCTCACCAAGGACCAGAGTAGCTCAGCACGTACCCGACACTAGCTACGGTCCAATGAATAATATTCAGTATTCTGCAGAGGTGTCCGCCATTTATCACGTGCTGTCCTGTCTAGAATATGCCTCCATAGTACTAAGTAACCGCGTTCTTTTACTTGAACCATACGGCATGGTTCGTAGGGCAAATAGGCAGGGGTAGACCATATCAAACACAAGTTACGGACTTGGGGCATACGTTCGGAGCTTTGGACGTACGTTTAGGGCGATCAAGATTTAGGGCATATGTTTATGTCTTGGGGCAAGCGTTAAAGACATGTGGCATATGTTTAGGATTCGGAATAAATGAAAGTTCCAGACTTGTATGTTAAGACTTGAGTCTTGCATTCAAGACTTAGGTCATACGTTCAGAACTTGGTAAAACGTTCGGGACATGAAACATGTGTTCAAAACTTGGTACATATATAATTTCATAGTGTTTGCGATTTAAATTTTTCAAGATTTAATATGAGAAAAATAAATTTGATCCCAAATGTAGTTTTAAAATAACTTATTTTAACTATACAAGTCATCTATTCATCTAGATCTATTTTCTCCAAAGAATCCTTTAGCGTCTAAATCCTCTATTTTAAGAGACTATTGTACACATCCACGCAAATGCCTGGTAAATTGTACCTTCCTTCTCCCTTACACTATTAGTGTAAATATTTGAATGGCTCGGACGGAAAGTGAGACGTAGAGCACAGTTATAGGATGAGAGGTATCCGGTCCCTCACTCCACTGATCTACCTGAAACCCCACAGAGACCTAGTAGAGAAGCTGGTGAGAGCAGTCAACCGGAATCCTCCCCTCCCCTCGATGCAGCTCCAGTCCCTGCCAGTAACCTCGAGAGCCGCTGGAAGGCGTTGAAAGCCGGTAGGTAGTTGATCCTCAGCAGTTCGACCAGTCAGTCGAGGAGTGATCGGCGTCTCGTATTGGAGTCAGTGTTATCGGCGACCAGTCGGGTGGTCAGTGTTGGGTCGTTTACCAAGATCAGTATCTTCCTGTCGCAGATTGTGAGACCAGTCCTTCAGGTGAGTCGGGACATTCCGTCATCTCTCGGGTGGAAATTATATTCGGGTATTTAACGTGCACATTATAAACACAGATCATATCAAAATACGACTTATTAATTAACTAGGAAAGTACAATTAATAATATACGCAGTCCTAACGCCTGGATATCTACTTTGACGACCATTGATTGGAGATCGACGAGCAGGATTTTTTTTTTATTGTATTCACTTATCCCCACGTCCTACCATCCTTCCGGATCAACCGAATATTCACACTAATGGGGCAGACAGGTGGAAGGTAGAATTTAGAGGAAATGTACCTGACATTTTCGTTGAGGGAAAGAGGGGGGAACTATTTAGGAAATACACTCGATATACCTAGGGAAGATACAAGTCCCGAGTCTTCTGCCCCTTACCCAACTAGATGAGACTAACGCCTTTGTCCGTGTGCCCACATGTGAAGGTTTACTTTTTTTTAATGATTCATTGTTCCGATGGTCGATAATAGTAGAGTTAAATCGTGTTTATTATCTCTCTCTAAAGACATGTGGTTTTAGAACATGTTGTCTCAATCAGGTGCAGGAGCATTTTTTTAGCTTAAAAGCAGATGGGGGATAAAAAGGATAGATTTGTTTCTGAGATTATTTGGACGTTTGGTGAAGGTTCGTAAGAAAGCGGAGTCCGGTGGCTCTTTACCGGTAAATTTGTGAACCTTGCAGGGTCATTTAAGGCCTCCGCCAAGACAACATTTCGGGGGCTATTTTATATCAACTAAGGCAAATTTTTAAAAGACTGTAAACAGTATAAACGCTCTTTCTTTTTTTTTGTTAAAAAATAAGATATTTCAAATGCGCTAGTCATGAATAAGGGATAATTAGTGATTGATTTTTTTTAATCAGTTGATTTCGAAAACTAGAATGATTAGGAATAAACTTGCTATTTTTAAATGAACTAATTACAGTTTGCAAATATATATAGGGCTTACTCAATTTTACATAGATTAAAATTTGTATATCCGATATTTGTATCTTATTAATTATATAGTATATATTATCATTGTTTTAAAGATATATTATTTCATTATTGGCATCAAGCCATGGTCAAGATCACCAAGGTGATATGCCAGTCAGCTCAAATCTTGGACAGGTCGAAGCTACTTGGTCCTAACGTGGTGCGAGATTGGGTGTGGTACGAGTGATTCTGAACTCTATTAAATGTGGTTTAAGGTGCTAATTACACTTAGGTTGTGCTAAGAACCTTAAATACAATAGTTTATTTGAACATTAAAATGGTGGCACCTAGTTAAAAAGCGTTTTTATAGCTTGAAGAATCAATAAATAACAATTATTATTTAATAATTCAAGTTTTGGAAGATGGAGATATTGACCCGCAACACCCTATTTAGATACAGACTTGGCTTTCAGAAATATTAGAATGTATGCATACGAATACGCGACAAAACGTACCAATACGTACATAGAAAATGCATAAAACAAATTTGCCGAAATTATGATTTTCTTAGGTTCGGCTGATTTCCATCACACTTTAACCAGGCTTTTGACTGTCACAATGACTATATATTGTTTATATTCATATTGGCGTGCTTAAAATAAGCTGTGGTTAAGCTCTCGTCAATTTTTTTTGGGTGTGATTTTGATTTTCTAGTTATTCTAGAGCAAGCATTTTTTTCAGTCTCTTGATAGTTCTTTTGATTCATTCATCCCCAGATAGCAAAGAAAGCATGAATAGTTCTTGAAACAAGCTTGTTTCAAGATTAACAAGGTATTTGAGGAGATTCCAAAACTATACAATATATTATAAAACAGGGTTCAAAGTTACCTTTGTCGAGAAGATTGCCTAGAGTATCGCTGTAAGCCTTGGTAATTGACGTGTCTTCTTCTCGAACCCTTTTCTTAGCCTCTTGCATCCGCTCCTTCACCTCTCCTCCGCTTCACCGCTCCTTCACCTCCACAAACGTGATCACTCGAAGGGCCACTAGCCACTTTATTCCAACCTAACCTAACCTAGCCTAACCTAATGGGGTAAAATCGGGCACTGGGGGAAGTGTTGTTGTTCAAGGGGTACGTTTTGTCGCATGGCAAATATGTCAAGAGTTATTAGAAGACCCTGCCATCCTCCTGAGTGGTGAGTGGTACGTTTTGTCGGTGGTACGTTATGTCGGGACACCATTCATACAAATGTCACTTTTTATATTTTCATAAAATTAAGAAAAAGGTGTATTAAGTAAAGCTAATATTAAGGCGCTAATGTTAACCCCCTAACTCCCTCCAACTCCCACTATTATAAGGCCCTGGAATCCCTAGAAGCTATTTAGAGGAATAGTTTCACTGTAGTTATAACAATTTTATCCTAGTTGAAATAGTAATTTCTAAATAGATGATTACAATATCAAATACTAACCTTTAAAGCGATAGACACACTCTTTGGTGCGTACGTGATAAATAGACGTAAGGCTCATTTAGTTTTGTTTGCCAGTGGTGGAGAGGTTGGGGTCCAAATAGCAGCCAGGGGTGCTGAGGGTGCTGCTTCACAAATGGCTTCCCACTCTCACTCCACGCAAATTTGGATACATTTTTTCAAAAATACACTTTCTTCATCCCTAGCCCATTAGATATATATGTATGTGTGTGTGTGTGTGTTGTTTTTTTTTTGTTTTTTTGTTTTTTGCGGAGAGGTAGCTTACTAAGACACGGCGAAAAATTAAAAATTTAGGGAGTAGTTTTATTATATAATTTAGGTGGGTATGAATGATACCTAACTATCAATTAAAATTGGGGTTTGCACAAATAGTAATTAGGCTCCCACCAATCTAAATGTGTGTGTGTGTGTGTGTGGGTACCATGTACCCCTAAACACTACTTGAAGAGCCCCCTACTTAATATTGGGTGTTTACACAAACAAACATCCACCATGTACACACACACACACGATTATATAATCTTCAGAACTCTGTCGCGTGTCGGCATTGTGTCCGTTAATTGTAATTTGTAATATCTCCACGGATATCTGTCCCCAGTCGTTCGTTATTCAGATGTGAAGTGGTCCTGACCTCTCCCACACCTACTGTTGCGTCACCCACAATCAAATCACCACTAAGGTTTGATTCCTCGCTGTGATAGGAGCTTTCTGCTCTAATTGCGGAACAATGTATCTCCAGCTGACTCGCAACTTGACTTGTCTTATTACTGTCACTTTCTCTGAACAAACAGACGAAACGAGAGATTGTGAAGATTGTTCCTGGTGTAGATGACATAAAGCTATTACATATTCAATGTGGCACATAAATATACGTCTTACAAACTGACTCTGTCAACAGCCCCATGGTTAGAGCGGTCGATCAATAGTCTAGCTATTCTATTAGTAAATATACAGGGGCTAGAGCTGGGCGTGTATTATTAGACGAACTGTCCTAGGATAAGATAGTTTGTTACTGGTTACTATCACCACCATACAGCTGGTACATTGTTATTGTTATTATCTTAGCACCATGTCTTACTATCTGCTCTGGTTGTACGCATGTATAATAATTATTCAGTCTTCGAATGGTAAGAGTGCCACCACTTACAGATCACATATTCAGTCTATTAATAGTTAAATTTTTGCAATCAAACAGCTCACATATTCGGTTGTTAGAAGTTAGAGTGCCTTCACTATATAGCTCATATATTTATTATGTTAATGGCTAGATTGCCGCCATTGTTCAGCCACATATTCAGTATGTTAATGGCTAGATTGCCACCACTGTGCAGCCACATATTCAATTTGTTAATGGCTAGATTGGCGCCACTATACAGCTCATATATTGAGTATGTTAATGGCTATATTGCCGCCACTATACGGCTCGCATATTCAGTATGTTAATGGTTAGAGTACCACCACTATACAGCTCATATATTCAGTATGTTAATGGTTAGAGTATCACCACTATACAGCTCACATATTCAGTATGTTAACGGTTAGAGTATCACCACTATACAGCTCACATATTCAGTATGTTAATAGTTAGAGTATCACCACTATACAGCTCACATATTCATTACGTTAATGGCTAGATTGACGTCACTATACAGCTTATATATTCAGTATGTTAATGGCTAGATTGACGTCACTATACAGCTTATATATTCAGTATGTTAATGGCTAGAGTATCACCACTATACAGCTCACATATTCAGTATGTTAATGGTTAGAGTATCACCACTATACAGCTCACATATTCATTACGTTAAATGGCTAGATT
The DNA here is from genome assembly GCA_902155825.1 of Timema genevievae. Classification (NCBI taxonomy): domain Eukaryota; kingdom Metazoa; phylum Arthropoda; class Insecta; order Phasmatodea; family Timematidae; genus Timema; species Timema genevievae. The sequence goes on from CABFWO010002487.1 coordinate 33,632, forward strand.
GCCACCACTGTGCAGCCACATATTCAATTTGTTAATGGCTAGATTGGCGCCACTATACAGCTCATATATTCAGTATGTTAATGGTTAGAGTATCACCACTATACAGCTCACATATTCAGTATGTTAATGGTTAGAGTATCACCACTATACAGCTCACATATTCATTACGTTAATGGCTAGATTGACGTCACTATACAGCTTATATATTCAGTATGTTAATGGCTAGATTTACTCCACTATACAGCTCACATATTCAGTATATTAATGGCTAGATTACCGTGTACAGCTCGCATATTCTTTATGTTATTGGCTAGGTTAGAGTATCACCAATATACAGCTCACATATTCATTATTTTATTGGTTAGAGTATCACCACTATATAGCTCATATATTCATAATGTTAATGGCTATATTGCCGCCACTGTACAACTACGTATTCAGTATGTTAATGGCTAGATTGTCACAACCATACAGCTCACATATTCCGTATGTTATTGGTTATAGTGCAACACTATACTCCTATATTCAGCCCACGCCAAGTCTCGCACCTGTTGTACCAGTCTGGAGCCCCACTGACCCACACACACACACACACACACACACACACACACACACACTTCCACATGACGTCACGTGGCCGCTCCCACACGTCTAACTGGACCCAGGTTCATCTCGCGGAAAACGCACACATCATCACTTCCAGGCCCGGTTCATTTGACTCGCCATTTTCCAGCCTTTTTCCCCGTGGATCTCGTCGCTTTATTTGAGAACGTAAGGTTAAACGAATTAATACTCCCGACTAGTCGGCAAATAAGAGACAATCTATCATCGTTGCCCCAATCTTTTGACACACTTCATAGGACACCGACAAACATTCCAACAACTTGTATAACGAACCAAAACCTTAATTGATTCAGTGTTTAGTGCGCCTGACTATTTAGTTCAGGGTCCGATGCTCGATTACCTACCATCTCATTCTTGAAATTGGGTGTGCGATCTTTTAACATGTGATATATTTTACTATCTTGGGTTTGGTTGTTGTGTTTGTCCTACAGTTTACTAAATTAAACCGCTAATATGAGTTAATGCTAGCAAATAATAATCTTTATGATAAAAATATTAATAATTATTATTATCAAAATATTAAAAACTTAACGTTATTTATTTTACGTAACGGTGTTTATATATTTTCACTGATGAAATTAATTAAACGCCAGCGTTCTCCACTGGCTGGAATTCTAGTCCCGGCTGGGTACACTCGGAAAGAGGAGGTGTGTAGAGTAGGAGGAGGAGGGGGAGTTTTATAAAGTTTGTTACAGGCTATTTATAAAATAGTTGGTGAATTTTCTTTTAAATATCTGTACGATGACATATAACTATATTGTAAAATAGATTTATAATCATAATTACCATCCCATTATCATAGCGATATTAAACTCAAATTGACGTTCATAAATTTATACAGGGATGACAATTAACCGTTACAGTTGATATTTTAATGGCCATCATCAATTTTTGTAATAAAATTAAATTTTATAAATTAAATAAAAAATACAGTTCTATTAGGATTAAGCTAATGAATTAATTTGTTTAAACAAACAAAGAAACTTTTTTTAGCCTGTTTCATAAATTTCTAGTCGGTTACAGTAAACCTAGTACAAAATATATAATAGATAAGTAAAGTGATATTTGGTGGTACATGGGTGTACCTAAGGATCCTAAAAGTAGTATTAATAATGCATTTGTGTATTCCTCCTCAATGCTCACTGTTGTAGCTTTTTGGAGTCATAAAAGTCTATCTACAGCCTCAAAACCCCAAAAGCTTCAAATTAGGCTACTTAAAGAAGGATTCAATGTTAAATAATCTTTGTCATCTCCCATTGGGAGACTTCTCACGAGCCACCGCAGGTAGGGACCCTCCCCCAAAATAAATTTCTGGATAAGTACTAACTCATGTACCAGTTTGAATCATGTTTAGTTTAAAAATGTATTGTTCAGTAATAAATCGAGATTAATTTGTAGATTTTCATTTAGTTGTTAATTATAGTTTGAATTGTTTTTGAACCATTAACTCTTTAAGAAACGTGATCGAAATAATTTAATATCAAACCTTGCTCAGGCACATATCTAGGATTCAATTTTGAGGTCTGCGGCTGTATGGGTAGAAGTGGAAAAGAGAGCTCGCTCATAATGATGGATGGTGAGACGGGGGGGGGGGG
>CABFWO010002487.1:35951-101697 GCA_902155825.1 Timema genevievae
GGGGGGGAGAGATGTATATTTATTTAGCACTTCGTCTTACTACCCATTTGGGTTATAGCCTTAAGTACTAATTAAGCTAATGGGCTAGGGATTTGGAAGGTTGGATTTACAGGAAGTGAACCCACATTTGCTTGGAGGCAGAGTGGAAAACCATTTAGGAAAAACCACCCCCCAGTTCACCCAAGCGAGATTCGAACCTTGATCTCCCCGTCCTCTGCAGTCTAGCTAAACACGAAACCAGCGCTTTAGCTAACCATGCCACCGGGGTGGGTGAGAGGGGTATTCCTCTGCCTTGGAACAAATTCACCTCCTCCAAAATAAATATTTATCCGTTTTTTTTTTTCCGTTCACCTTCTGATATCCTCGGAAATCAAGGCAAAAGCAAACTCGCATCAAACTATATCAATAAAAATGCATAAAGTTTTGTCAACATACATATATTTATTCGAAAGCTACAATATGAGATTTTATTCGGCACATGTTTGCTTTAAGTAACCCAATTGTAATGCTTTCAAGAAATATAATCGATATTTGTGTATTAAACATTTAAGTCCAATCACCTAGGCCTACATACATTCCTCCCGGTTGTTTTACCACTACAATTTCTGTCTAGTACCTAATTTAGTGTGAGTTGCGGATAACTTGAATGGTAAATAAAGCGTTAAACAAACTCAAAACATTAACAAGAAGAGAGATTTTGGTTTGTTTGTAGGATACACTACCCTTTAAAAACTCTAAATAGCTTCTAAAAGCATGAAATTAAAAAAAAATGCTAGTTAAGAAAACCCAATTTTCATTTTTTTTAAAAAACCTCAAATATGAAATAGAGGTGTCCAATTTCTAAAAATTTCTCGTAGAAGAACCCCGTACCCCACAATGGCAACCTTCATTCCTTGCCAAATTTATTCATAAGCTCCCTCTCCCTAACTTCCAGCACCCACCCTGATGTTACGTGCCTGTTTTTGCTAGTTTAGAACATTAAAGTGTACAGAATATGGCAACATTGTTAGAACAACACAAAGTTCGAGATTGAATTGTACGGTACATACGTGTGTAAGGAAAACCAAAGGTTAAATAGGTTTTAAATCAATATTTTTACCTCTGTCATTATTTGATCAAATATGAGGCCGTGGGAGTATATTTACACGCTGCTGATTTAATAATAAACATATTCAACTAATATCCCTCGTTTGTACGAGACTGTGCTTTGAAATGGCAGTCTGAGTCAGTTACCGATCGATAACACAGATGACTGAAGTAACTAGCGACTGTCGGTACATCACACCGACAAGACACCAAAGGTCATTGACTTGCTGGAGTCGAAACATTCCAGATCGATCTAGAGAAGATTCCTATGATTGTTCATCTGGTATAGTCGGGTACATGATCTATAGACCTGACAGTTGATTGTTAATCTGATGTAGTAAGGTGTATGGTATATAGACCTGAAAGTTGATTGTTCTTCCAGTGTAGTCAGGTAAATAGTACATAAGCCTGACAGTTGATTGTTCTTCTGGTGTAGTTAATAATAATAATAATAATAATAATAATAATATTTAGCACCGCGTCTTACTACCCATTCGGGTTGTACGCTTAAGTACTAATTACTCTAATGGATATGGAATTGGGAGGGTTGAATTTAGAGGAAGTGAACCCGCATTTGTGTGGAGGGGGAGTGGAAAACCATTTAGGAAAAACCACCCCCAGTTCACCCGACCGAGATTCGAACCTCGATCTCCCCGTCCTCGCGGTCGAGCTCAACACGACTAGCGCGTTAGCCAACTACGCCACCGAGGCGGGTGACTTGACAGTTGATTGATCGTCTTACTTAGTCATGTACATTTGCTATAGACCTCACCTTTTTTAAGTGAATGAACATGTGTCAGACACAAATAGATTCAACAAAATGATCTAGGAACCTGAGTTAAGGCGCCATCTATTTGAAAGAACACAACCTCACACTACTGTCTTCCTTATGTGAATGGCAGTTTGGAAGCTTCAAAACTAAAACAATCCTTAGTTACCTTGTGATATATTGTGACCCCCAGGTAAAAGATGGAATTATTTGTTGGAGGAAGGCTAGATATAGGTTTCAAGGAAATTACTTTGATTTTCAGAACTGATACATTTTACGTGAAGCTTAGTTGGAATTTTATTATTTATTGGATTATTAAACTTAAAAAGTAGGTGTTTAACCCCACAGGGACATATTAATACCGTTCGCCTTCATACTGGTGTGAACCATATTTTTTAATAACAAACCGCTTCTTAAATAACGTGGGATATTTGGAGTCTGCAAAGTATCTCAGCGCTCCGGTTTGAGGCTTTGAATGACTTTAACTAGTCAAATAATTTTAAAAACTAGTATGGAATAGGCTTTTTTTAAGAGGATAAAATCTGGGCCATTATGAAACACTCCCACAACACACTTTGGTGGCCACATGGTCTAAGGCACTACTCTTGAAATAGACTAGATTGCCGAAGACGGGGAGATCGGGGCTTAATCCTGGCCGGGTGCACTGAGGTTGGTTTTTCCTAAATGGTTTTCCACCGTCTCCACGCAAATGTGGGTGCACTTCCTATCACTTAAACCATTCCAATACCTAACATATTAGTGTGATTAGTAGATAGGAATATAACCAGCACGGGTACCTAGTAAGAAGCCATGCTAAAAAAAACACTTCCATAATCCTATTAACTCGTATTCTATTCTTTGGAGACAGATGTTGATGTTGACGCTTGTGCTGATGTTGGAGTTTGTGTTGATGTTGACGTTTGTGCTGATGTAGTTTGTGCTGATGTTGACGTTTGTGCTGATGAGGATAATTGTGTTGATGTTGATGTTTGTGCTGATGAGGATATTTGTGCTGATGTTGATGTTTGTGCCTATGAGGATATTTATGCTGATGAGGATAATTGTGCTGATGTTGGAGTTTGTGTTGATGTTGACGTTTGTGCTGATGTTGGAGTTTGTGCTGATGTTGACGTTTGTGCTGATGTTGGAGTTTGTGCTGATGTTGATGTTCATGTTACAGGTAGTGTGAGGCTGACAAAAGAGCCATGCCAGACCTGCGCTGGCAATTGGCCCTGTTACTGCTACTGAGCTGCGTCGCGACGCACGCCCTGCCCTTCCCCCCGAACCAGGGACCTACAGCAGTGCCTCAAGATGCTGAAGTCGAGTCAGAGGAATCTAGAAAAGTGCTTGGATCCAGGTAACAGTGACATTCAGTGTGTATACTTGCAAAAACAAACAAAGATAGTACGGTTATACAACTGTTAACTCCTGGTTGGACAATATCTGCGTATTTATCTATAGATAGGACTTGAGAACACTATATTATAGTTATGATATTTACCGTGCACTTTCTAAACACATGATTTAAATACTAGTTAGCATGACTTAGGATATCACATCTTATTGTGACTGTTCTGATTGTTAGCGAATAAACTAACAAATACTAACACAAATAAAAATAATTTGTATACCTACAGCACAACCATACACGCTTTCTTATTGACTAGATTATAGCTAGGAACAGAATTATCAAAATGCTATTACTAGTAAAATACCCTTAAAATACAGCCCGTCCTCCCCCCCCCAAAAGTACACAGTGTTATTTACCATATAAAATACTTCCCAGGTACACCCTTTAAACAAAATTGTTAAAACCAGTTTTGAAAGGGAAAAAGAAAGATTAAAAAATATCAGTCATTGTAAACTGTTGGACATCTTAGATCAGTCGGTAACATATTTGTCTACTGAGTTAAGGGTCCCGGGTTTGACTCCTGGCATGGCCGCAAAATTCATCATTGGTGAAATGTGCGTTTACCCTTTCACAGTGATGAATTAACTGCTGGGGACTGGATGTTATGCCTGTCCTAGTCTTAAGATAGATTATAGGGCGTATGAAGCTATAACAGGCCTAGCAAACTGGTAGTGGAAAATATATGGCTTGAATAAAAAAAACTGACTTAGGACACAAGCTGGAAACAGTTATGGATGTAAAGTAAAGTCAGAGTAAACTACTCTTAATTTTAGAGCTAAAAATAAAATCTCAAGCTATCCTTGAGGTATGAGCAAAACCCAACTAAGTATTAATTTTGAACTGAATCCATCAAACCATTTGGTTTGAAGCCCCGGCTACAAACAAGCAGGTAGGGACACACTTTTTTTTTATGTTTAATATTGAGGGTACATCAAACGTCAAGAATCCCTATTATCTTGAGATCAAAAATGTTCACAATTACCCTAAATGAGAAAATATACACAGACTCCAGACAAAAAATGTATCTTTTTTGAAAAAGAAAATTAAAGTTTAAGATATTTTAAAATTCCGCCCTGTCTGTAATCAAACCAGAGGACCCTTAGAATAATTGACAGACCTGCTACTGACTAAGGTAGTATGTCTGATCTAAGACTACATCAAACCTTATATTTTATATGAATAGTAATTGGGAATAATAGTGTTAACACAACCACAATATTATTCTACTGTAGAACTCGCTCGGGGTTGAACCAAGCGCTTCTAGATCTGTTCTCTGCCACTCGACCATGAATACACCTATTTTTCCTCCATTAAAAAAAATATCTACTGCTTTTTACTCTGCGTACGGGCTATCAGCATATTTACACTAATAAGGGGGGGTGTACTAAGAAGTTAAGATTGAGAGGAAATGTACCCTGAGTTGCGTAGAGTGAGAGGTGAAATAAAATAGCTTAAATCTCTCTTTCTCTCTCTCTCTCTCTCTCTCTCTCTCTCTCTCTCTCTCTCAGTACATCAGGATGATATTCTAGCTCTGATCTCCCCATCACCAGGCTATACGAGTTTAACGTTCTAGCCAGCGTGCCCAGTCGTGTGACTGAGTACTTATTAATTTGTAAGTCTAACACAAAGGCTACCCGCTTTGGCGGTCGCACGGTCTAAGGTGTCGCTCTCGCAATAGACTATACTGCTAATGATTTTGAGATCGGGGTTCAAATCCCGGTCAGAGTAGGGTGACTTTTTTTCTAAATGGCTTTCCAATCTTCCTCCACGCAAATGCAGGTACACTTCCCTAAAGTCAGCCTCCATCATCCCTAACACATTAGCGAAATTGGTACATAAGCTTATAACTCTTATGGGTAATTAGATGGAGTGCACAAGGGCTATTGAGGACCTTCTCTAAGAGTAGTGATGAACAGGATAGCTTGGAGCAGTGTTTCTTAATGAATGCTCCTTGGAACCCAGAGGCTCCCAGAGATTTTAGATTCTTGAGTAGTGAGTAGTGATGAACAGGAATAGCTTAGAGCAGTGTTTCTTAATGAATGCTCCTTGGAACCCAGAGGCTCCCAGAGATTTTAGATTCTTTATCAGTCTGGCTTTTATTTATACATTCAATTGATTGAAACAACCTGAATACTGGAATAAAGCCCGGGATCTTTGGCTTTGCGCACCAACTCTTTACCACTCACCTATCCAGTCTCGTCTCGCATCCAGGACCATCCTTGCAATTCAACCAAAACAAAATATTGCCAAAGATGAATACAGAAGCAGACTTCTACAGCTTTCGTCTACTTAACCAGATAAACTAAAGAGATTTGAAAAGTAAATAAATCAAACAATGCCACTTTTCTCGCTAAAAGAAAAGTTATTTTGAAAAAAATAAATGTTATGTAGTTTTGTAGCATGTAACTGTCAGAATTATTTGTCAAGCTCTTCATGATTAAAAAACTAAATAATGATATAGGTTTAAATGTCTCAAAGTTTAAAATTCAGATGATTAAATGTCCATAGGTCCTACATAAACCAAACCTTTTAGGGGCTACGTAATATTTGTAGAAGCGTAAAGGTCCACAGAAACCAAAAGGTTTGAGAACCTCTGGCTTGGAGGAAACGCACCAACATTATAGTAAAGAGATGAGAAAATTAGTAAAACTCACATGTATGAGTCACCCCCACGGTTCAACTGTCCAAGATTCAGGCCCCTACCACCTGGTCAACGACAATCGGGTGCTATGTGAGTCTTAACGAGGGTTGACCGCTCGGTCACCGTCACCGACCTGGTATCCTTGATTACTCCTGTATTTCCTGTTCAAGTTAGCCGCACTGTTACATTTCCTAGCCCGCGGGTAGCTAGCTAGCTATGTGCCCAACGTTGGACCTGACGAACCATTTCTTGGTAGTATTTTTATAGCTCTACGTGACCTCCTTGCAGATCACACGCTGGCTTATTTCAAAACAAGCACATTAACAGAACAACACTAACAAACAAACGATCTGACCTAGCATCTAGATATTTACTTATTGGCTAGTAGGATTTACAAACTAGCTTAACCTATGACAATACGTCTAGTTCTATTCACCCAGTACCAGCAACTGGATATTTGCTAAATGGATAGAAGGACTTACAAACTAGCTTAACTTTGGACAGTACGTCTAATACTACACACCCAATCCCAGCCCCAAGATATTTGCTAAATCGATAGCGTTACTTACAAACTAGCTCAACCTAGGACAGTACGTCTAATACTATATGGCCATCCCTAACATATAAATATTTGTTAAATGTATAGTAGTACTTACAAACTAGCTTAACCTAGGACAGTACGTTTAATACTAAATACCCAGCCCTAGCAACTTGATATTTGCTAAATGAATAGCAGGAATTACAAAATAACTTAAACTAGAACACCTAAACACCTAGCATCTTAGATAATTAATAACTCTATCAGGTAGCCTGACGGTCTAGGGGTAAGGTGTCGGATTTCTGTGCTGGGGGTCCGGGGCTCAACCCTCGGTCCCGGCACAGATTTATCTGATTGCCAAACCCTTCCTTCTCCTCTGACAAGACGTGTATTAATCTCAACTTGTGAATGTGAGGAATGCCAAGCCTCCACCGTGGTCCGGATTCCACGTTAAACTGTAGGTCCTTCATTTCATCTCACATTAACCCTATCATTACACATTAGCGTAAGTGCGTATAACCCGAATGGCTAGTAAGACGTGGTGCTAATAGTAATAATAATAATAATAATAATAATAATAACTCGATCAAAGGAAGAACACACCCACACGTAATAAATTTATTCGTTTGCTTCACCCAAAATCTAATCATCCTCTCCTGTACTTGACTTTGACCACTTAACCACCTATCAACACAGCCTTTCTGTTATATTTTAGAGCCATTATATATTTATAAACACGTGATGTATTATTAGTATTAAAAAAGTATGATATCTCACCTAGGGAATAATTGTAAACCACATATGAACGCAAAACATTCCCATGTTCCCAGTTGAAGTTTTAAACCAGGGTTACCCTAGTAGTCACCTAACACTAGGTTTGGTTTAGCGACACTTTTCAAAATGTCTGACCGATATTGTATCTCCCACAGCGTGGTGACGTCAGTATCTGTGATCATGGACCTTGGTAATGGCACCAAGGCATACTACGCAGACCCCATGGGGCGTCCGGTGCCCAAACCGACAGCATCCGCCTATGTGGGGAGCCCTCCGGACCTCTTGCACCCGGATAGGTACGAGTTCTACACCTTCGACGACTCGGGGGACCTTGTAAAGAAATTGATGACCTTGGACGAGATTCACAGCATCATAGCCGCAGGAGAGAGCGGCGAGAGTCCTGAGCTCAGGCCCAACTACTATCATAGCAGCCTTAAGTCACCATCTCTACTAGGTGAGGGTGCCACGGTGGAGATGATGGATGACGCCGTGGCAGAGTACTCATCCCCTGAAATGGGGGTACACCAGGTCATTGAGAGCGTGCAGAACGTCCTAAAGGGTGAGCTGGAGGCATCCAAGGATAAATCTCCGATACAGATGGACTCGATAGTGAAACCTGGGAATGAATCTCCTGAATGGAGTGCCCTATTACCTGGCATTCACATGAGTCCCGATGGTTCTACCATCATCGAGATGGTATCGAGTGAAATTCCTGTGACAATGTCTAATAATATGACTCTGGGATCCACTTCTACAACACAGGGTACCATTTTGTCTGCTACACATCTTCTTAATACCACCCAGACCCAGTCTTCTACTTCAGTAGTCTCTAATCAAGAACTACTCAGCACTACGATGGTGAAATCCACGCCACATGAAACATCCACTACAACAACTGCTGCTGAAACACCTCTCCCCCAAAAAACTACAACGGTTAAGCCTCTACTCACCTCAGAAATAGATGTGCCCAGTTTGTCTACGACCATAAGACTACCAGCAATAGCAGAAAAACAGCCAACAACAATAAAGAAACGGCCAATGACCACTATGAAAACTCCCGTTAATACTAGCGAACAGCCCTCAAAACCCACCACGTTAAGCGTAAGTACTTCCCAATCTCTGAATGCTACCACAAGCCTCCCTACGCTTGTGGGGCCAACGTCAGAAACTCCAAAAAAAGATGTGCAGGACAACGAAATCAACTTAGCATTGCCCAGTAACATCAATTCACAAACTGTATTGAAAGATCAATTGAATATTTCTAGCAGTAATGACAAATATAATAACAATGTGCTAGTAGAAAATAATAAACCTAAAATTCCAATGGAGACAGTTGTGCCAATCAATGAAGATAATGTGAGCAGAGAAAACCTCACTTTTACAGAAAATGATGGTCAGAAGCTGGATAGTCAGGTCAATAATGTCAGTTTATCAGAAATAGATAAGGTCATCAATAGCTCCAGAGACCAAATAAGTACAAGTATGAAGCCAGCTATTGCAGAAATATTGAATTCAAATAAAACTAACGTTTCTTCCTTAAACGATATTCAGAGGCCCTCCATACTCTCCAATATTTCTGGAAACAACCCTTTCAACATTTCTGATTACTTTAATTTCAACAAAACTGGAAACAGCCCTTTTAACATTTTTGGAAATATTCCTTTGAACATTTCCGACAACTATCCCTTCAATATCACTGGAAATAATCCCTTTAATATTTCTGGTAGCACTCCTTTTAACATTTCTAGTAATTATCCTTTTAACTTTTCTTCCAATAATCCATTGAACATTTCTGGTAGTTATCCTTTCAATATTTCTGAAAATAATCCTTTGAACATTTCTGGTTTTATTCCTGTGAATATTTCTGGAAATTATCCCTTCAATATTAATGATATTAATCATTTAAATATCTCTGGTAACTATCCTTTCAACATTTCCGATGGTAGTGTGCTTGGTAACGAATTGGTGGCACAAAGCCAAGAGGCTAGCTCTACTGTGTTGGTTACACAAAGACCCTCTATTTCTCCTGTGCCAACATTGTTTGCTACTAGCAGCCTCAGTCAGCCATCACCGTCAGCAACTGTAAGTACTAAGGCTACTACGCAGTCACCGTCAGCACTTTTTACAAATCTTTTTGAGTTGCTGAGTCCTGGAATCACTAAAAACTTAACCAGTGAGAACGAGACTAAAAGTAATTTGCCTCAAATGACAGAAACCTCCATCCCGTCAACAGTTTCTCCTCAGATAAAACCAACTACTGTTACGGAACAGACACAAAGCTTATCTTTGCAAAGGGATCCCTTAAATGAAATAATGGTTGGCCCTAATGAAGAGCCCATCACAGTTAAATTACCTTTAAAAGAATCTCACGTAATTAATTATACATCCAATACCATTGATAATGGTTCCAATAAATCTTCTGTGGTATTCGTGAATAAAGACATACTTGCCATAAATGTCACCGATGAATCTAATGACGATAAAATTCCAGAAGCATCTATTCAAACCGTTTCCGTAGTGAGCTCTGCTCCTGTTGAAAGCATAGAAGATGTTACTTCGTCATCCGGAAGTAGCGTAAAAGTTACTGTAATAAAGACGTCATCTACCTCAACGGTATCTTCATCTTCTGGAAATACATCAAGTGATGAAAACAACAAACAAGTCTATGAAGAAATGGCTAACAAAACGTCAACTCACCTCTCAGAAACGAAACCAAACGAGACAATATTAGTGATTAAAACAGATTTTGGACCATTGTCCTCTAATATCACGAGTTCTACAGTAATGGGCGAGAAACAAGAATCTGCCTCTCAAATAGTTGCAACTGTAAGCAACATTGCTGCCCAGAGCTCTCAAAATAATACTGTGATACATGGAATCGACATAGAAACAATAGGTGGGCAGAACATGGCAAACAGTTCCTCAAAGATTTCTATGCATAAAGAACCTGTGGAAGCAAATCTATCGACGAATATATCAGTAATTAATAAAACAAAAGTAGAATTAAATAATACAAAGGAAAGTAATTCCACCAAAATTCATCCAAGTAATAGCACTACGTCTAATAATACCTCACCATCAATGAGTCCAATGGAAAGTGTGACTTTAAAACTACCCGCTGGACCTGATAAATACAGTAACATTGAAATTGTGAACGGGGAGCAAATGGGAGGTGATCTAAAGATCTCTCAGCCATCAAGCTCCGATATTAGTTCTGTGGCAGCCAGTCAAGTTGAAACGGTGTCGGTAAAGACCCCTTTGGTGCAACCTGATAGCTACACCAACATTGGAGGGTTGAGTGGCGAACTAATGGAAGGCGATTTAAATGCTCCTCAGCTGCCGGTACAACCTGATAGTTACACTAACATTGGAGGTTTGTACGGGGAACTAATGGAAGGTGATTTAAAGGCTCCTACGCCATCAGTACTACCTAATAGCTACACTAGTATTGGAGGTTTAGACGGAGAACCAATGGTAGGTGATTTAAAGGTTCCTCAACCATTAAGCTCTGATATTAGCTCTGTAGCAGCCAGTCAAGTTGAAACAGTGTCGGTAAAGACCTCTTTGGTGCACCCTGATAGATACACTAACAATGGAAGTTTGGGTGGGGAACCATTAGTAGCTGATTTAAAGGCCCCTCAGTCATCGGTGAAACCTGATAGATACGATACTATCGGCAATGTTAATAAAGACGGGGTTGAGGTTGATCCCACAGTATCTTCATTGAAGATCTCTTCAGCTGGTAACGATGGTCAGGCGAGTAATAAAAACAAAGTAGTGGTTAAAAACGAGCAAGAGCAAGCTATCATGAACAAAAATACTACCAAACATGATTTAAAGGAATCTGCATCGATAATGAATGAGTCGATCACTCACTTGCTGGGGCAAATCAGCACGACACAAAATGACATTACAGAGATAGTTACTGAGCTCATTAAAATAAACAACCCCACCAACAGTAGCAGTGATTCAACAGAATACACCACAATGCAATTCTCCCATCAAGATATTTCAACAGACTTCTCGACTGATAAGACAACTTTAGAAGCTGTCGAAAAATTAGATGTTAGCACAACTAGTTCACCAACTACCATCGTTTCATCAAGCTCCGACATGAAATTTGATAAAGAGGATAAGAGACCTTCAGCCTCCTCTCTGAATTCTGTAACCACCTTGGAACAAGCCCCTAATCTGTTTGTTTCCTCTGATGAAGGAATAGATATGTCACCAGAGCTTGCGGAGTCAATGTCAAGCATGTTGTCACAGATAGCTGAGGACTCTAGTACAACCATCTTGGTCGCAGATGACGGGAGTCTCACGGAGGTCACAACCTCTCTAAGTACAACTCCCGAAGATGGCTCGGAAACCGATGATGTTGACACGAATATTAGAATTATTCCAATCACCACCAGTTACAAAGATGGCATCAAAACAAACAATGTCGACACGAATATTAGAATAATTCCAATAGGCACCAGTTCTAAAGTTGGTGCAGAAACAGATAATGTAAGCAATAATATCAGAATTATTCCAATAAGAGGTGATTCAAATTACAGCATAAAGGATAAATTCAACACGAGTGTAGGAATAAAACTCAATTCAACACATTATAATGAAACCGTAATTAAGAATGGCCAAACCACACTAGAAATTATCCCTATTACTGAAGCTATCATAACACAAGATCCATCTTTTGAGAAAGGTTCAACTGAAGATAAAATCATTTTTGTGAGCCCTCTGCTAGCATCAGAAACTAATACTCTGCTGGAATTTGAGAACGCTGACAACTCTTCTCTAACAATGACTGAAATTGTTAATAAGACAGACTTGAAGGAGGCTACGACCACTTTTGAAAATCAAACAGATAATATTCAAGTTAGTAAGAAAAATAATAGTTCGGATGATACAATTAACGAATCCTCAAATATCACCAAACCAACTGATAAGAATTTCACACAAATTGGGATGAGCTCAGATATTAATAATCTACTTAACGTGGGAACGTTCAATAAGAAAGGTGAACAAGAAGAAATAGCTGAAGAAAATAATATAGTGACAGAAAATGTTTCCAAAGTAACTGAGACAATGGCTGGTGAGGAAGAAGTCACAACAAAAACTGGTTATTATAGCACCAATGAGGTCAGCACAGAGAGTTTAAGGACTAATGTCGTAAGCACGGAACTAATGGATATACCAGAGGCAAGCACAGTTCGGATCGAAGTCACAACAGAATTAGAAGAAACAACCAAACCAAGAGCTACAATGTTGTCAGATAGCTTGACTCAAAACAATATCCATGACTCTACAACTGAGTCAGTTAATCACACACAATTAATGGCAACAGAATCATCCGACGAGAAAGGCGATGCCTCAAATTTTGAAGAGGCTCTTCTAAGTCCTTTATCAAACGTAGAACCTAATACAAACTACAACAACGGGAAAGTCACAACGGAACTTATTTCAAAAACTACAGTTTTAGAAAATAAAGAAGGGACCACATTAGCGACTCCTACACAATATGAACAAGATGTGACAGATAAAGTCCCAAGTGCCTCTCAAACTAAAGCCACGCAGGTGAAGTACATTGACGAAGAGGGGGGAATCATTAAGAAGAAATTAGAAACCACAACGGATACCTTTTCCACTCACATCTCCGATGAAATGTCAACTCAAGCCTGGGAAAAGATATTTGATTCATCTAATACCAACTTCAAGACTGAGTCCACGCTAGAGTTGGAAGTAACTACAAAGTCCTACCTGGAAATGGATGTAACCGAGAAGGAAACTATTCCTACAATCGGAACGTCAATTAATACTGGAAGTGATGTAGACAAAATTGATGAACAAAGTAAGGAACAGCCCATCACGGCGGAATCTTATACGGAGAGTTTCACAGAAAGCATCTCAACGAAAAGCAGTGTAAATCAAGAATCGGATTATAAGGAAGATGCTAATCAGATTGCATTTTCTCGCAAAAACTCAACTATTGTTGGCATCACTCAGGCCATCTTCCACACTGAGGAAAGCAGCACTGATAGTACGACTGAAGCCACAGAGAAAACAAAATTTAGTCAGTTAAATGACGGGATCACGGAGAGCTCCGTCATTTGGAAGGTGACCGAAGAATTTGATGACAACAACACTATGGTGAGCACGAATTCCGATGACAACAACAACAACACAGGGGTAAATAGTGACATATCCAAGTCAACGGAGAAGACGTGGACGCTTGTTTCCACTATAGCCCCACCCGAGACTAAAATTGGGACAGTACAGTTTGTAACCAGTACAGCTACGTCTCTAGAGGTGTCAACTACAACAAGCACTGATATCCCTAGTATGAACATTGAGTCTCTTAAACTGTCACCACTGGGGATAACAGGCAGGCCCATTCAGGATCCATCCCAAGAATCCTTGCTAGACCTTTACCCGACCCCTCAAGAGAACATGGGATTGGAGGCGTCAACGCTCCATCTAGATAAAGATGTCCGAAGTTTCTCTGACCTATGCAACGAGTTGGCCTTCAGACTGTGGAGCGCCGTTGCCAGCAAAGGTCCAGCATCCGCCAGGAGCCTGGTCGTTTCACCATTCGCTGTTACCTCCCTACTAGCCATGGTGTTCCTGGGTGCCCGTGGGCCAACGTCAGGACAGATGAATGACATCCTGCGTCTCGACGACATGGTCACCTTCAATCCTCACCAAGTTTTCAGGAACGTGACCGAGTCCATTGTCCTCGCCAATAACCCTGGAGTTGTTACAGCAGCGTTCGTCAGAGAGCTTTATAGTGACAAGGTGAGTCAATAAATAATAATTTCAGTTATCACTTCTTGAACTAGGTGTGAGGGTGGGCCGGAATATGTCAGTAGCCTGGACAGAACGTTTACCCTCTAATCCAGCCATGGTTTCTATTTCCATTTTACTTCACCTGGGGTCACCTAGTCTAAGGGCCTCAGGCTCTCAACAAATTAGATTTATAGTGACATGAAGCTCAAGGTTTGAACCTCAGCCATGGATATTTGGAGTAGGGTAGAGGAAGGGGTTAGTTTTCTCATTTTATTTATCACAATGGATTTTCTAGACTCTTATGCAAGCTAGTATAGTTGAAATTCCACTCATAGCTATTCTTTCTATCCCCTTCGCTTAGATTATGCCATTAATAACCACGATGCTAAACGCAATGAAAGAGAAATCCAGTTCTTAGCTGCCATAATTTAACTACATTTAATCCTATAAATATTTGAATCTTGATATTGAAATTAACATTTAATAAAATACATGTATTTCGCTAGTCTGTAAACTCAAGATAACTAGGATCTAATAGCGTATGGGACGACACAGTGGAATACGAACCATTCCTACCCCATATTCCTCTCCCTCGAGTGAAGGCAAGTTCACCCCACAGCCGAGGAACTGTCCTTATCCCCAATTTTTTTTCAAACTAACTTCCTAATTTCAGCGTCTGATTTTGTACTTGCAGGCTAAAGGGAAGCTCCTTGACTTCTACAAGGAGCGGGCACAGCAGTTCTATGATGGTCACGTGGAAGAGGTGGACTTCAGCGACATCGGTGACGTTGTGCGGCGCCGGACCAACCTCTTGGTGAAGAGACAGACTTTCGGAAAGGTGCCAGAATACCTCAGAGGCAGCAACCTCATGCTAAGGCCTCCCCTGGCGGTTTTCAGCGCCAACATCTTTCAGGTGAGTGTCGACTATAAACAATTTAGAGCCTAGAGCTTAAAAAAACATCGCATGGTTCTAGGAGCTTTTAGAATGATCAGGAACTGTTCTTCAACAGTCAATTTATTTTGATGGGCATTCTGTGCATCGGCTATATTTAGATGAATATTATGTGTGTCGACTTTATTTAGTTGAACATTATGTGTGATATATTTATTTAATCAAGTCACACATATCACAGTGTTTCTCCTAGACCACATATCTAGCAACTATCCTGTGCTGGACACACCCATTAACTATTCATGGCCAAGAAGTCGTTTGAGGATAGTGTTGTGGATATAGAAGTGTGAGGTATACGTTGACCCTCATGATTTTAGATTTAACCCTGTCAGCAACATAACAAAGTGTTGTAATTCTAGTGACTACTCTACCTCTCATAAAGACCCAGTAGTTGGTAAGGACAATCATTCTCAGATATCTGTCTCATGTTATTTGTTGTGTATTCATTCGATCCTGCTGGCCTTCTATCTTCTCTGGTACATGGGAACAAGTAGCGTAACATAATCAGCAAGGATCAGGTGTGAATTTGAGAGTGGCTCATCTATTAAAACTGAACCAGTCCCCCGAATATTAGAAGTCAGCGCTCCTTACACGTTAGAGGAGAGGGACGTAAATATAGTATGCACAAATAAAATACTAGTGCCAGAAACCGTGCTGTCTGGGTATTCATACCCCTTGTGCTAGGAGCTGTAGTATCTAGAGTACATTTCGCCATAGGCGTGGTGGTAGCTAACAACTTATAAAATATGTAAACAACTGTTAAAAGAAGAATATAATTTAAAACAAATAGCCTAATTGTTTGTTGTGAAAGTTTTAACTGCCAAAAGTGACAACAAATCAACATATGGTCTTGCAGACCAAATGGTTTGGTGAATGGACATATGATAGTTGATCTGGTAGCTCTTACTAAATGTCACTTACCTACACTCCTACAGTAGATGGGGTATAAGTAGCTATAATTAGGCCAGGAACTATACTATCCATAATCCAAGTAACTATCCTACTAGTGTTAAGATCTGTACTATATGTGTGGCTGCATTTGTTTTAGGAATTCTATTAGTTGGGTAATATAAATAGGCCATACACTGGTTTCTTATCTAACTCAACAGGTGTTGCGCCAGGTATGCTAGACCTGTGGCAGCCATCCCTTACCACTGAGCTTTGATTACGAGTATGCAGCCTTAGGTGCCACACACTTGTCTAGAATTAGCGTTATTGTCACTTCTATCAGATTCCAGATGGCAATTTTGAGTTGCGAGTTGAAGCGCCCACTGCACGCTCACCTATCACAAGCCAGTCATGAACATGTCCTCTTAAGGGGAAGCAATCGCAGTGCTGTTCACGAGCCTCTCGCACCTGGCAAAAGATGGAAGCTTTGAAGTCTTGTCTCGCACGAGATTATTGTGAGACAGAGTGGCTGACATTTGCGATACTTGTGTACGACAGTACTATACTGACAAACGCCACTGGATGGTTTCTTTGTTATCTCTTGGCGAGTCATTGGGCTACCCCTCTATCCGCTGGTCTGGAAATAGTGGAGTTTATTTTTGTACCGACCTGGAGTTGAAGGTTGTCTGTAGATTCCTTAAGACCTTGTGGATCTGGGTGTGGGGCACCATGTGGGCTTGTGAGAGTTGGCCCACTCGGGAATCTCGTTGACTGGCGTCGGGCACGGACGTAGGGTCGAAGGAGTAAGGACGGGGGGAGGAGCGAGGAGTCCCAGGTGATAGCCGACGGGACTCAGGGGGGAGATTGGGGTTGGGGGAGCGCGTACAGTGTGTGAACCACGGGAAAAGATGCTGTGAGAGAAGTGTGGGGATGTGAGCGGGGAAGGGTGTGGTTCGGAGAGTCGGGGGAGGTTAATCCCTGAGGTCTGGCGGCCGTGGTGGCCAGAACGCCGTCCTGATAGTGCGTGGGTCCTTTGGTCGAGTACCCCGTCCGTGAAGTGCTGAGCTCTGGCGTGGAATTCTCGTTAATGCTGGTGAACTTGTTCTGCGCGTTCTCCCGTCTCGTCTGTTGGGTTTTTCCGGAGCGATTCGTGAAACCCACGTCGTTCCCGAGCCGACTACCGTAGGATTGAAGGAGGCATTGGACCCAACATCTAACATAGTGGCTAGGTGTTTTGGTAATATCAGGACTGTGGTCCAGCAGGAAGCTGCCGACAGGATCACCTCCTCCATTCTCCTGGTGTCCTGACAAAAGTAACGTGTCCAGTCTGTAACACTCGCGTCAGCCACGCAGGATGTACAGGCAGGCGGCAGGCTTCCAAATGGCTAGAACCCTTTACTTTTTACTTAAGAAGATTGTTACTATGGTCAACAACAAGTCTAGAGATCATGAATCGATTCTTGGTGGCGCTTCCAAAGCTATTTACTATTTTTTACATGAGTTTTTACTGCTATCCAATTAATATGTGGGTTTTAAATAATAGACATATTGCACATTAAATATTCTATTATAAAATCTGCATGATATAATAATTAGTTATAATTAATCTCGCTATCCGATAATTAGTTACATAACAAAATTAATACCATGCAAATATATAACGTCCATACTTTTACCAGAGGAAAGGCGATAATAGAATGCAGCCCCCCACTCCTATAAAGTCCAAACCCCCCATAGCTGACCATTAGACCTTACACGCTTAATCTTATCGGTCAAGATAGTGGTGCATCAAACAATGACGAACCATCTATGAAACAACAATTTGAATCTTTATAAGTCCAATATAAGTGCAGTCCCAGGTGATAACAGCCCAAGCATGAATGTGCTAAACGAGGGTAAAAGTAATAATTTTGACTTTTTTAAACTCTTACATCCCGGCCGGCTCCGTTAACTTGGCATACAAGTGTCAGGCGCTGCAGTTGATGATCTGGCTCGTTCACTTTTAGTTTGCACTATTTTCATATACCATGTTAACTTACACTATGATTTTCATAGAAATACATTAATTTTAAACTTATAAGCTCATGTTACCACATATTTGAAGTAAAATGTTACAGTGGTATTTATATTCTTAGCCTGTTAATATCGTAGATACAAATTACACAGTAATCCATAAGGAATTATTTTAGGAAGCATTTGATAACTTTTTTATACGAATAAATCAAAAAGATATTTCTAGGATGCCATATTTTAGTGACTTTAATCAATGTTGGTGGTGTAAAGTGGACTTTCTATCAAAATCAAGGTTTAGTTGGATAATAGAATATGAGCTATACATGGCTTATGTGGCTTATAGCGGATTTCTACCATATACCAAATATATAAACAGGTAATTTGAATGTATGGCCGCTCGACCATGTGAGGTCATAGTTGTCATAATACCATTGAAAGTATGTATGCTTGCCTCCAAGCAGCTGTTTCTGGGATGGTATAGTGTGTGAGCTATTGCGCAACTACGATGAAAAATCTACCCATTCTTGGTTTAACTTCGTTCACGTTAACCCGCATTGTATTCTCCACAGACCGACTGTAGCCAAGCATCAACAGAGGGACGCGATGGTGAGATGTACTTCACTCTTCTCCCGGCCACCCGACAGCGCCGTCTAGTACCCATCCCAGCAGTGGTGTGGCGGGACGGTTTCCTGGCGGGATACGATCCGGTCTTGGACGCCACCACCATCAGCCTGGGTGGCGCCGACACGACTGTGAGCACCGTGATGGTGTTACCCGGGCAACAGGGCCAGCTGGCGAGCCTTGAGGAACGTCTCGTCGACTCGCCCTACGCCGAGGGTGCGTGGTCGCGGCTCCTTCGGACCCTCCACCCCCGGTCGGGTCTTGAACTCCAACTCCCACGCTTTTCCCACCGCTCGCAGGTGAACGTGACGTCAGCGCTGAGGCGAATGGGACTCAGGGACCTGTTCGCTCAGGGTCGGGCTGACCTTAAAGGCCTCAATGGGCTCTCCAATGACCTCTACCTCGCTGACATGGTGAGTGTTGTACTTCAAGCTCTACTAGTTAGACGAGCGGTCAGTGCATCTGACTCTGAAGACTGTTATTAGGGGCGTATCCCCCATGTAAGTATTAATACAAGTGTTTGTGTATATTCAGGTTCAGGTGAATACATTCTCCACGTGCAGTGAGGAGTCCAGGGACTCGCGGCGCCACGTTGAGGTGTTCCCCGCTGCGACGCAACGCGTTGGAAGGGAAGAGGACGATTACGATGGCGAGTTAGAGGGAGACGAGCAGGATGTTGCGTCTATTCCATTGGCGTTACGTCCACGCCAGGCAAGGGTCCCCGAAGGTCCCAGGCTCAGGTTCGACAGGCCGTTCCTCTACCTAGTGCGGCACAATCCTACGGGGCTGATCCTTCACATGGGAAGATTCAATCCGCGCCTACTGCGCTGAGACTCACTGACTGCTGTAATTTAGGGGCAGTTTAGTGTGCAAGTGTCTTGTTTTATAGTGGTGTCCATATACAGTAGCTCCCAACATATACATTTACCTAACACTGGTAGCCTACACTTGTAAACAGCCATCTAGTGAAAGTTTGTTACTTATACAAAGAGAAAAAAAAGAGATTAATTGGTCCGTAATTGGAAAAAAATATTGTAGTGGTGACTGAGGACTTTAGTTGGTGTCCATTTGACAGTTATCGTGTTATACCCTCCCTAGCACACTGGAGAAGCGTACCAATGGATAAAAATGAAAAGGCTGTTTTCAGCACAAATGTTCCTTCTATGATAGGCTTGCTTAAATCCGTTGTACAGCTGAGGAAGCAGTAAGATGGCAGAAAATTTGAATGTAGGGGTGTGTCCATATACCACTGCCTTTATATCTCCAAAAGTGGATGATGAAATATCATTCCAAGGTTTCCTGTTTGAAAGTATTATTTTTACTTAAAAATATTACTTATCAAAATTGATAACCTTATTTAAATGTTAACGATGACTTCTTGTACAAAGAAAAAAGTATATTTTTACAAAATATTTCATTAATAACTTTAAGTTGTGTTTTTCTTACTTTTTTTGAAGAAGATAAAACAGTTATTTTATGTGTAAGTCAATTTAAAGATGAATGCGTCAAAAGGCCGAGAAAAAAGAAAAAAAACTCAACCCTTTTTTGACTGTCTTACCTTATCCATCATATCTATGATTTGTTAAAAAAAAATGGACAATTTTCGTAGCGAAGGACTACTTGAAGAAATGAACGTGTCATTTCTGTTTCAATACGAATATTAATTAAGTTTATTTGTATTCTTTTCTTACAAAAGTATGCTTATGGAAACGGAGAGGAAAGGTTTATACATGAATATAGTTTCATGCCTTCCTTCTTTGATTCTATGAAAACTTTCTTAGGCAATTTGGACTGATGCACTAGAGTATGTTGCATCTTAACTTGCACACTTTGAAACTTGTTAAAGTAAAAACATTTTTACTAGGTATTTACTTTGCAAGTAGCTTTTAATACCAGATTGGACTATCTTGGGTTTCATGTTCGATTGTGGGGTGGAAATGGTGCTAAATATTTCAGGGGTCTCATGTGTGAAAGATTTTAGGTATTCTTTAGATTTAATCAACTCATTTTGAAATACTTGGAATAATTTTTTTTTATCTATAATGACAAGCTAAGGTGCAACAAACCAGAGATTGTCCCGGTGAACGTTTATGTAACTACTGTACTATAAGACTACCATTGGTGACCTTGAGACAAGATTGTCAACAGTGTTGGCTCTTAAGTAACAAGAACCGTTATTTGGCTACCAACCTATTTGTTAGTGGTGCTTTTTGTTTGGCCCAGTGAAGCCTCGATTAGTTTCCTTGACTTGCCACGCCATAATTTTGGTTTCTGAAACTGCAATATACTCTTGATCACATGTGTATTTCTCTTCCTTCTACCGTAGCGCCTCTGTACCAATACCCGGGTTTGCCATGAAGGATGGAATCTAATGCAAATTAAGTCAATGTTACGACTCCATAGTACAATTATTTTAGCTCAAGTGTGTCTTTTGAATTTTCTATAGGTATTTAAATAATTGTATCATTCTAAAACTCAATTAGGTGTAAATGCATTTGCCTAACAACAAGTTTATGATTATATTGATGTTCAATGGACAGCCTTTGCCACAGTATAGTTACTCTTTTTGTATGATATGTCAAATTTATGTTATTTAGTATTTTTATGGTAATATTTGTACAAACATGGTGCGTGTGCAAGCCTGAAGGTACAAATATAACTAAATTTCGAGGTATAAAATTTAAAGAATGTGTTATTTTAGAAATTTTAATTATTTTATAACAAAGTACTTTTTGGGAGGTAGGACATGATAGTCCAATGCATAAGAAGACAGGGAGGTGCAGGGGGGTAGGGTTGTAGTTAGGGTGGAGAATTCAAAGCAGAGTGATCTTTCTTTCTGGTAGGAGCTCTGCTTTGCTGCTATTAAGGGAAACTTATCAACTCTCAGCCAACACTTCTTCTATGCTGTCACTATGCAGAACAAACAAAACCACACGGAAATGGTTTCCCGACAGACAACAGAGACTAAGATCTCAATCGGTTTACTCCCCTACATACCAGACAACTTTTACAAATGTATACATGTCTCTTGGTCGCGCATCCCAAAGGTTCCATGTCTGACCTCACGAGAAGTTTACGATTCTGGTTCCTGCACACAATTCCGTTACATGCGCAAATAGTACCGATTATTTATCCTGAGGTTACCGTTTCACAAAGTGGTAGTCATATTGTATTGTCTGTGTGTTCTTGTTTGTGTATTTATTTATTAATTAGTTAAGATATATATTTATTTATAATAAAAGGTGAAAGAATATGTGCCTTTTTGTTTAAGGCGGGGACATGATATTCTATCAATGCGGTCAGATAAACTTTTTATTTATATTTATTTTGATTGCTGATCTTTGGTTTGCATGAATCATGGTAAGTTTCACCAATGTTGATAAAGGGCGGAAGATAAACTTAAATTTACAAAGTCAGTGTTATTTTGCTTGGTAAATAATAGATTTTTAATGTAAGGAATATTTTCTTTGAATATAATATTACAAATGAATTTGTTCGCAAACAACTTAAAATATTAGTTTTGTAATCGTCGGTCTTAATTTTATTTTTTTAGTTTACACACATGCAAAAGCGCTTGAAATATTATAACTTTAATATGTATTTATTTTAATTATATTTGTTAACACATCCGAAGTAGTTATTCTTTAAAATAATAAGCTTGAAGTCTAAAAATAAATAAGTAATATGGATACTATATTTTGTAAAATCTTGTTTTGAGTTTAACTTATCGTGCCCACACGTGCTCAAAAAAGACATATTAATTTATTTATCTATTCAAATATAGAATTTTAAATGACCTAAAATTAAATTTAAAAAAGTCATAGACTACTTAGTTTTTTTTAATACAGTTAATCACCATTAACTAGTGTTTTCATAAATAGGTTCACCAATATGCAAAGCAAAGCAAGGTAGATCGGTGGGCATTTACTTAGAATAAAGGCCATTGACTTAAAAAATATAATTAAGTTTAAAACTGTTTTGGAATTTCAAAATTATCAAAACTATGACAAAAAACTATATTTAACACATGTATTGTTTTCATTCTTTTTAAAAGGCCACTGTATTTTTTATGCATTTAATATTTAATTCTGATAAGATTAACCTCCCTACGAGTGAGTTCCCTGGAACCAATAAACTCCACTTAGTGTATAAGCGTGTATTAACCCCCCAAATATATTTAATAGCCCTGCAAATATGGAAACACTGACTTGAAACCAATCGGTGTTTTCGACGTTGCCCAGGTTGACCTTGGTGGAATTTATCATGAGACAAGAAGTAAACCTAATTATGTGCTCATGGTTTTCATACGTATGTTTGTCTCTCTACTCCGGAAGGACAAGGAGTCCATTTCCATCTCGGTCTATTACCGAGTCCATAATTCACTGTACACTTCATCTTCACAATGTTCATCACATTATGTATCAGATAAAGACAATAAATACATTTTTATACAACTGTGTAATTTAATTACTGTTCCTAGTCATCATTTTTGTTTCATTATTCTAACTAAAGGTGTGTATGTTCACAGGCGTGCCTACAGGGGGAGCAGGTAAGGCCGTGCCCCCCTTCCCCTTTAATGTTGCTTCAAATTTTGTTTGCAATGCGGCAGGCACACATACACACACAAATAACGTAATAAATAATTATTTGATGGAAGAAGGACGTATTGAACTCTATTTATATTTTTTTTAAACTCTGAATAACCTATAGAGGTATATAATATTTGAAAATATCCATGTGAGGATCATCTCAAATAAATTATAGAGGCATCAAATTTTTCTAAAAAAAAATTTGGGTGATGACCACTCCAAATAGCTTTTTAAAAATCCAGATAGTAACCATTCTAAATATCTTCAAGGAGTATGCAAATTTCAACCTTTTTGGGGGGCAGGATCTCTTTGAATAGCGCCCGGCCCTCAACCCCCCTGGCTTGGGAATTCAAGTCCTTCAAACCTATCTTGTTTTTGTTGATCTTCTCTCCTCCCTTCCCAACACTAAAAATATTCCGGTGCTACTGTACGTATTTCCACCCCATTGATGCCAATCAAAATGATTCATAAACAATTTTCAAGACCTTAATGACAGCAATGGAAAATGTCTTATTGATCTTGCAATCTGTGCTGCCGGTGTGTTTTGATAGTGCAGCCGTAATAGCTGATAAAATTATGAGTGAAGAATGACCCAGAGCACGAGACGAATCCTGGATAGCTCAGTGGTTAGAGCATTGGCGTACTAAGTCAGAGGTCCCGGGTTCGATTCCCGTGTCCAGGTGTCATTTTTCAATTTTCAGAATATATTTTGTAGGTACTGTACATTGCTTTGCACATTCCCTAAATCTTGTTTTATTTATTCTTGCATTACACCAGCTATTAGCAACTGTGCACACTGTTGTGGAAAGGAATAAAACTACCAGACTTTCATAAATAAAAACTAAATGTAAAGGCATTATTTTTAAGCTTCTCAGGGTCAGCATTGAACTTCAAGATTATCAATTGAATCTCTTGATCGTTATGAACATTTAAAGCACGGCATTCTGATGGTACTTTTTCTATGAGGATAACAATAAAACCTTTAAGACTTGTGAAAAAAAAGCTATATCCAAGCAGTTAAAAAAATACAAGTAACTTGATGCTTGGATGACAGCTAGGAAAACAACACTTTACAAAAATAAAGAAAAATAAAATATCAATAAATTTGTTAGTTTCTTATCTTTAGATATTGAGCAATAATTTTCTAAAAAAATTAAATGTTACAACCGAGGATATTATTATTATTATTATTAGCACCGCGTCTTACTACCCGTTCGGGTTATACGCACTTACGCTAATATGTAATGGTAGGGTGATTATGAGATGAAATGGAGGACCTACAGTTTAACGTGGAATCCGAACCACGGTGGAGGCCTGGCATTCCTCACATTCACAAGTTGTGATTAATACACGTCTTGTCAGAGGTGAAGGAAGGGTTTGGCAATCAGATAAATCTGTGCCGGGACCGAGGATTGAACCCCGAACCCCCAGTACAGAAGTCTGACACCTTACCCCTAGACCACCAGGTCACCAACCGAAGATAAGATGTTTAAGTTTGACATTAATGTTGTTGTTGATATTTCAATTTTATCAAGATTTTTCGGCCTTTATTTTAAGGATTTGGAAGGAGAAATAAGGTTTCTAAAGTAACGTGACAAAGATGCATATTGTGGTACACTTTCTGGACTTAGTTAGTAGACTGGTGTTGAAAACGTATTTGCACAATTTTATTAAGGCCACTAAAGTCTTTAGAGTGACTCCTGTAACTAGTACCTACTGTGAATTAGCTTTTCCTAAACTGATTCAGGTCAAGAGTAAACTTAGATCATCTACAATGATCCAGACCCACCTGATTAAGTTGAAACAAACCCCTGTTACAAATTTGGATCTCATTTGGATCTAATAATTAAAAAACTCAAAATCAGTGTCATTGGAAAGTCGTTTGTGTCTGTGAAAACCATTTATGATAGTGATTTCATTTTTGTGAATGTTTTGCATATTTCAGAAATATTCCAAATTTGAAATCTATTTGTATAGTTAATAAAATGAATAGATTTTCTGTAGTGAGCATTGCTCGATATTCACCCCACGATGATGTCTGGAATTAAAAACATGTTGATTATTATTTTTTTAAATTAAAAACTAGATTGGAAGCAAAGCAATATTATAGTGTATAAAAATGAATTGCTGTCTGTATGTTACTCTTACAACAAGCAAAAAACATCTAACGGATAATGTTGAAATCTCGCACGGGCATAGTTTGAACGTCCGGTTAACATGTAGACTAATTAATATTTACGCCGGCAATTTTGTTTAAAGATGGGCGGCTACAAAACACTACTTTTTGTAAAACAAAAATCTAGCTTCTGCTTATCGGAATTTCATTGAACCAACTTTGATAGGTACTTAGATATAGATACGTATTATAAAACACTCCGTATGAATAACGGGTGGTAAGCTAGTGTATTATAACTATACTATCTACATTATTAGTTATTTGTAAATAAAACATTTCATTAAGGAATATGTTTATTGATGTCTAAGGTATTTAAGAATAATCTATTTCAGAATAGCCAAAAGCCCATGCTACACGAGGGTTTTGTATCTTTGACATTTTGAAACTATTCAAAAACTATCCCCTTTCTGTTTCATCCTCTTAGAGGCTGAATTTCTAACAAAAAAATCCCAAAATATTTCCGACCTGTTGTCTAAAAATAGCCTTCCTGGTAAGTTTCATCTTTCCAGCTCAAGCGGTTACGAAGATACGGGAAAACTACCATCTCCCACCTTACCTCCTTAGTAATTGAATTTCGAAAAATCATAAAAATAATCTGTTCCTTTACCTAAAAATAAAAATATCCCTGCCAAGTTTAATCTTTCCAGCTCAGGTGGCTTAGAAGATTGTACCTCTAAAAATGTTCCAAACCCAGTTTCACCCCCTTAGGGGTTGAATTTCACAAAATCCCTTCTTATAGGATACCTGTAGATGGAAAGGAACTTTACTGACGAATTTAAGGATCCCAGGTCAAAGGTTTTCGGGAAATACGTTGATGAGTGAGTCAGTCAGGGCTTTCGTCTGTATTTAGAATTATTTATTTAGCACCACGTCTTACTACCTGTTCAGGTAATACTCACGTAGGCATTTAGTCTATAGACTACTAGTTACACTAATGTGCTAGGGATGAGGAAGGGTACTCACATTTGCGTGGAAGTAGAGGGAAAAGCAATTTTGGGAAAACCACCCTCAGTACATTCGACCGGAAATCGAACCCCAATCTCCCTGTCATTGGCAGTCTAGTCCAGCACGAGAGTGATGGCCTAGACAATGCGACCACTGAAAGAGAGAGAGAGAGAGAGAGAGAGATTTAAGAGGTGAAGGTATGATTCATGCAATATAAATACATATAGGTTTTCTGGTGTAAAACTCTAGAAAGGGAGGGAACTTGGGGAAATCCCAGTGGCCCCCCTCCCCCTAAATTATTTTCAACAAAACAATACAGGGGGATTTCAGCTTTTCTGAAAAATTACAGTGAAGAAAATTAAATGGTTTTGGAAACAAGCTTCTAGTAGGGTTATAAAAAAAAGTGTGTATTAGAATTGAGCATTCAAAATCCTTCTTGGGTAATAGACCTACTTGAGTTTTAAGAGTTTACTCAATCATTTAGACGTTTTACAATAGACCTAGTGTTGTGCTAATATTATGATCTTATTTTTCAGTTGTAAGCCTAGCTAAAAAAAATTAGGCCTGCCTATTACTCTTCACTTTTAAATATCAATATATCTTTGACTGGGCTTATATTCAAACAAATTATTCAAAATGTTGCACAATATATTCAAACACGAATTCCCTCATGTGTCATATTTAGGCATTTCAACACTTGTAAAGTAAGGAAGGGGGGGTGGTGATAGGGCGTGTGACGAGGCTAGTTGACGGTAATTCTTGTGTTTCATTGGTAGAAAGGATTTGGGGAGTCTTAATAGTGTTCTTTTAGTTTTTGTTTTATAGAAACAACTTATTAGTCAATGTACTTTTACATAATTATACATCAAAGAATCCCAAAAGTCAGGAGTGTAATTTCATCATTTCAA
The DNA here is from genome assembly GCA_902155825.1 of Timema genevievae. NCBI lineage: Eukaryota > Metazoa > Arthropoda > Insecta > Phasmatodea > Timematidae > Timema > Timema genevievae. Next base: position 63,046 of record CABFWO010002487.1, read on the forward strand.
GATGATTTAGAAGGAAAAGGTAAAATAAAATATATTTTCCTATAATTTACTTAATCTGCCATTTACTTTGGGGGAGGCATTCAATCAAGGCTGTAGCAAGAATGAAATTTTGATGCAGAGAGCGGATTTGGGGTTTCACAGCCCCCTAATACCTGAAGGCCGAGAATATTTATGAATCTTAAATGCTTTTAGAAATTATTTGGAGTAGTTTTATAGTAATTAAGACAACTTGTGAATGTGAGGAATGCCAGGCCTCCACCGTGGTTCGGATTCCACGTTAAACTGTAGGTCCTCCATTTCATCTCACAATCACCCTACCATTGCACATTAGCGTAAGTGCGTATAACCCGAACGGGTAGTAAGACGCGGTGCTAATAATAATAATAATATAGTAATTAAGAGATTTAAACAATGCAAATGGTATCGAAGCTATTATTTGTGTGATTTTTTTCAATTGTTAAGTTTGTGTGCAATGGTAAACATTTTGAATATTAGGCTTAAGTCAGAAGCCTGGTTTTAAAATGTAGCCTATACATTAGACACATCTTCAAAGCTAAATATTTTAGTTATACTTCATATTATTTAAATTTCTATCAAAATAATTTGTGGTATTGAGGAAGTGGAGGGGGTCAAACACCCTGTTTGCCCCTCTCACCCTTGGGTGCACCACTGCTTACAGCAAAAGATATTAGTAAATATCTTAGCAATAAACCAATGATGTAGCGATAGAGTATTAATAGTCCTAGATAATCTCCCCTATGTTAGTCAGATTTTACGCATCTTAATAACTTCTGGCGCATAAATTCTCAAGTTGGGAGACTCGTTCGTTTCCAAGTAGTATTGTGTGAGATAAGTTAGGCTTTAAGAAATAGTTTTAATTTCAACGTGAGTTGGACAATCCACCTGATTCCCTCTCGCCAAGATCTGATGGACGCTTGATACATCTAGGCCCTACCACTCCATTTTACTCTTATTATGATTTTCTACTTTGAGTGTTGATAACTGTATGTTTTAATTACACTAGGCTAATTTAATAGGATTTGTGCCTCTTATACATTTAGAAATGTTCCCATTCCACTCTTAGCCCTGACATTAATATTTACTTAAATTTCTAACCATGTAGATACAATGACAATTTGAAAATCTCCTTTGTGGTCTAGTAGTCATAGGTTCTGGCTACGAACCCACAGGTCCCGGATTTGATTCCCGGCGCTTCCAGATTTTCTTAGAAGTATTTCCTGATTATCTGGGCAGCAGTGGGTCTGGAACGGGGTGGACTCAGCCTGGTGTGGATAAATAAGGGCCTACTCGAATAAAGTAGTAGTGGCTTCGGTATAGAAAGCCGAGTTTAATGGCTGGAGGCATTGTTGGGCTGACCATTCATACCCTCTATCCGCAAGAGTTGGCACTAATTCGTCAAACAGTTTGTTAGCCACTCGGTAGGTATAGCCTGAATACGGGCTGACACCATGGAGTTACTTTTATTACATTTTGAGTGGATGGTAATTATCGTTATGGATAAATAAAAGAAATAGAGAATATGGAAGTAGGGGGGGGGGCTCAAAATTTCCTAAGATAGTATACGGTTAAGGGGAATTAATAATGTTCAATAACCACTGTTCTATAGCACACATCTTCAAATATTTCCCTTGAAATAATCCCTTGACGTTCTTGGACAACGGTGGTTAAGGGTCCTCGGCCCCCAATTTGAAACAACCTGATAGGGGGAAGCAACCCTTACAATGATACCGTTACAAGCATAGGTACATTTGTCATATAATAGCTATTTACAACAAAAAATTACCCCTTCGATTCGAGAGGTAAAACCACTAAAAAGCAACAGCCTACATAAATAAAATAATATACAGTTCCAGGGATTTAAAACCTCTAACCCCGCGTCGTATGCTCACTTCGGGGACGGGCTACAACCTTCCAAACCACTCAATACTAACTTGCCGAAAAGCAACAGCCTACATAAATAAAATAATATACAGTTCCAGGGATTTAAAACCTCTAACCCCGCGTCGTATGCTCGCTTCGGGGACGGGCTACAACCTTCCAAACCACTCAATACTAACTTGCCGAAAAGCAACAGCCTACATAAATAAAATAATATACAGTTCCAGTGATTTAAAACCTCTACCCGCGTCGTATGCTCACTTCGGGGATAGGCTACAACCTTCCAAACCACTCATTACTAACTTGCCGAAAAGACACGTTGGAATCCCAGATACTTGATCAATCAAACAGACTCAGGGGCTCCGAAACAGTGGGAACTAGGGAGGCCCCCTGTTTCTAAAGTGAGGGAGCTGCTACTATCTAAAGCCCCCCACCCCCTAATATTTACCATGCCCCTAAATCCGTCACTTCAGGCAGGTGAACTCTAGTTTATTTCTATTGTGTTAAGTCAGCAATTTTTAAACCTTTTCAACTCATGGCATACTGAAAAATGTGCTAAAATTGTCACTGCATACCGGTACTATAAGTTGTTTTTAAGTAAAGATGTAATCAATAAAATAACGTGTGTTAAAGATTGTGTTCAAAAGTTCAACTGATAAAATTCTAGCTATCGTGTTATTTTTAAAAAAAGATGATGATTATGGATTCAAAATTATTTAATTTTACTAGCCTACTAGATTTTGTTGGCTTCTTTTTGATTTTCCATTAAAATCCTGCGGCGTACCTGCTGACTGATCGTGGCACACTAATGTACCGGTTAAAAAACGCTTTGTTAAGTACATCACATTCTGAGACAATCTATAAACACTAAGGCAGTGATACACAACCTTTCAACACCTGCGAGTCACTTTTACTATTAACAGTAGTGATGGGCAGAATCAGATGAATAGAATCGATTCATTCGATTATTCTGAATAATTGATTCATTCGATTCTTTCAAAATCATTTGAATTAGAAAAATAATTCGAATGAAAACAGTAGCTGACTTGACACGAGCTGGCCGATTCATTCTCTTACCACTCCCTTGCCAGAAGTGCTGAGGAAAATCGATCTTATGATTATGAATGTTTCCAGGCTATCTCTACACAGGTCTTCATTTTTATTAGGTTCATTTTCAATAAATAGTCCCCATTGCTACACAATAATCGACCTTACGCTTTCGAATGATTCTAAGGCTAATTTAATACAAAGTTTAAGTGGTTGCACAGTTTACAATCGAATATCAGCCAAAAATAATTCGAATGAATATTACAAAATGATTTGATTATTTTGCTACATTACTACGTAGATTGTTCTTTTTCATTTCCTTTAAATTTTATCTTCCTAATTAACTAAACGCAAATAGCACGAACGGTTTGAGAGATAATTTTTTTAACGTTGACTTAAATTTATTAAATAGATAAGTATATACTTTTGATGTATTTAATAAATCATTGCCCAGCCGTAATATTCAGATCGTATAGTAATTTTATTCATTGAAATAATTTTTCATTTTTATGACACAAAATATCATTATCCAGTAAACTTACGTCGTCGTTTGTCGAGTAGTAATTGTGTGTTTGATTCTAAGTGGAACTTTCAGGAGGCATATTATTGATTCAGATATTCAAATCGAAAATATTTTATCACTTAACCGATATATAAATAGGATTGTAAGGTTATATATTTTTATGTTTAGGAAATATTAAATGTTAATTATTTTGACTCTTTTGAACACAAAGGGAGACATATGTTCTTTATTTTATTATTAATCGTACGTAAAAGTATTTATATTAATTACGAGGTACTTATGTGACTAATGCGTTCACTATATAGTATTTTGTTGTGGCTGTACTTTGGTCTTTGACACCGGCAAAAGTAACTAAATACATTAATAGAAAAGTGTTGATAAGCTGCAAACGCAAAGGAATGCGTGTAGGGAGATTCGACAGCAGGGTGAAGAGAATAGTAGCACAAAGCAAAACGAGCAACTAGTAACTACTTTTAGTTAGAAGTAGCTAACATCCGATTATTACCGACTCTTCTACTTCTCAAAATCATTCGAATGATTCTTTCGATTCATTCGATTCTTTTGCAAAGAATCGAATAATCATTCGATTCTTTGCATTTGCATTAAAATCATTCGACTATGCCCATCACTAATTAACAGATCAATGGCGGGCCGCAAGGCAATCCCCCTTTCCCCTCCACTTGCCAAATACCCACCTAACTTTTCCTCTTTTCCTAATTTTTGCAATAGACCTATATATTTTGTGAAAAATTATGATTGAAAATCTTAGGCCTACTTATGGAACATATTAAATTACATATTAGCTATTATAATCTAAAATAGAAATTTTAATTTGCAAAGAAACGCTTTTAAATAAATGGTACAGCGCACCACTTTTATCTTAAAATAGACATTTACTAAAGCTCGTAAGATTTATAAAACAAAATAATAGGTCTATAAATGTCGTAGGAATACTACACCAAAGATCATAAATGAAATAATATACAGTGTTTCTTACTTACTTACTCTATGGCATTAGAAACTAGGAACACTGTTACAGAAAAATTGAGAAAACAGAATTAATATATTTGTCAACCATTCATTTCATTTTCAAAGACCTGAATTAAAAAGTATATATTATATTAATTGATTATAGCTCAGAAACTATTGGTTTTATAAAAATATATTTCAAATAAATGATTTGTATCTTTAATGGTACAACAACTTTACAATGATAATATATTTGGTATCTCAAATATTTGCGGAGAAATGATGAAAATTTGAAGATCTTCCTTATTTACAGTACCGTCAAAGTCAGTTTCATGAGAAAATGAGAATTTACATCTTGTTTATAATAATAAAAAGTCGTTAGAACGAATTTCGATCAAATTTATGTTTTTTCTATTTTTTTGCCCTTCAGTAAACTACCCTTAAATGTAGGGTTAGATATATAATTTCAAAAAACCCTCGTGTGGAAATAAAATTTTAAAAATTACCAATTTCCTTTGTTGACCAAAAAAAGTTTGTACTTTATTATTTTCTCTTCCTACCATATTGTTACCATAGGGACCGTGCGTTGATGTATGTGGTGCTGGTAGCAGTATAAATTTGCAGCTCCGAAGTGACGGTCAGCTTTGAAAGACATAGAAAAATATATGTTAATTGATTATATACACTTTTAAACTTAATTCTATGATATTAATCTCGATACAATTGATCAAATAAAAAGTGTCAGATTATAAAATAAGAGTTGTTTTATATTTGGATGCTCAAATCTATACCAAAACACTACAAGACATTGAATTTTATCATTTTCCTAGTAGGTCATGGGAGAAGAAAAACGAAACAAGTGGATTCAAGCTGTCAATAGAAAGAAGTTAGTTTTATTATTAATATGTATGTTGTTCTGACTCGTTCTCAATTACGAGAAAATCCAACTGGTTAAGAAACCAGTTAATTTCAGAAGTTTGTTTTATTAATTATTTATAAATTAAATTAAACTCGGCAGACAATCTTTGTAGTAGTCTACTAGAGGAACCCCATTAGCTTTTGGCTTAAATTTAATATTGTGTTTTTGACTAAATAACAATGAGTTAGTGTTAGCCCCACTTTTTTTTATTGCTTGTTTGTTAAGCTTTGTCTATAATGGGCTAGATTGTGTGAATAGATAAAAAAATTCAACCAACTATTAAGAATAATTTTGTTAGAAGTAATTGACGTGGACGGCCTGGTAGAATACGACTCAATAAGACAATTTGGTAAGTTTACAAATACTTTTTTTTTTGGCCTGGAATTTTTTGATAATAGTTGTTTTGTTGTTATCGTAAGCCTACATCTGTTGGTGTGTGTTTGAGTGCTATAAACCATAAAATTTATAATAATTTGGTAGAGAAAATAATTAAAGAATCCCAGCGTGTTTCAATACTAACTACAACAGTTTTTTACATACATGATATCAATACTAATTTTATTGAATACTATATTATGAAACTCACAAGCATACATAGACTAAAATAATACCTAAACTACTAAAATTATAATATTTTGAATATATTTTTTTTTACTAAATAATTGTTAGTATAGTTCTATTTAGCATCCGTAAAGGAATGTTTCGTAAACATTACTGGATACAATACGGTACCGGTACATTACAAGACACAAAAAATACTATTTGACTTGCAACAAAGTCTTAAGTAAATAAAATTGTATTACATTTAAGAAAAACAATTGGCGGCACATATCAAAGTTCTACTGTGAAAGTATTGTGATATACGATACTTACTTCAATTTTAACATAATTCGGTCTTAAACCGACAGACAGTTTTACAACTTTTTATGTTATGAAAGTTTAATTTTCATCTTGAAGTTCGGTCAAATCAATAATGTGGCGCGCTTTAAATAAAGCTTTAAATATTCCTAAAAGATTGTTTGGCGCTATAGCTAGGATTAACCTTTTGGAAACCATTTGATAACTATTTTTTCCATTATTGCTGCGATAATGCACGTTAACAATATCAATATCATTGAACTGTTTAACTTTCGAGTTTTAAAATTTCGCCACATGGGCGCCTCATGCGTTTTACTAGCACCCCTATTGAATAAATACGGTGCCTATACTTGATTGCAGACAAAGAGAGGCATAAAATGTACTACCCATTAAAAATAAACCTTCAAATAGCTTCATGAGTCAGCTAGGATTTAAAATTTTACGCTTGAATGAGACCAACCCCCGAACACTATTAATTAAAAGGAATAAAATTGACATAACATCATCTCGGAGTAAAACTGGCAGTAATTTATTATTTTAAAAAACAAAACAATGTAAGTAAATAAATACCTAGCACCGCATCTTACTACCCGTTCGGATTATACACTTAAGTACTATTTACGCTAATGGGTTAGGAATTGGGAAAGTTGAATATAGAGGAAGAGAGCCCGCATTTGCGTGGAGGTATAGTGGAAAACCATTTAGGATAAAACACCCCCAGTTTACCCGAGAGAGATTCGAACCTTGATCTCCCCGTCTTCGGCAGTCTAGATCAACACGAAACCAACGCGTTAGCTAACTATGCCACCGAGGTGGGTAACAATGTAAGTAAAGATAACAGAGGATGTAGATAAAATTGGACTTGAGTATATTGTGTGATAGATTTATACTGAACCAAATATGCAAAATATGTTATTAAAATTATTCTTGTAATTTAGAATTAAAGCTAGCAAAGCTGTGAGAATCCATTAGTGAAACACCTATTTAATTACAAGTGGACAAAGTTAAAACCGAGAGAATCCATAGATAGTGGTCCATTGTTTTCAAAAGAGAAAAATGAATCCTTACTTGAATAATAGTTGTGTTCTGGTCACCTGTTATAAACATTTATATCATGTACTTTCCTGCTATTTGCGTTCGCATTGCGAGAGAAGGTTCCCCCCTGTTTGTTGTTCGCGAGTGTGGTTTGGCACCAGTGATCTCTATAATATATTGGATGGACATAAATACACCCTTTGTAACGGACTAAATCGTGACGCTAAAGTTTGTCATCTGCTTGTTATCGAGGGGACATTTAACGGTATCTTTCATGTTATTGTGCAAAAACGTGTTTCTGGTGAATAAAAGTATTATTGTTGGAAAATAGTAAAGTATTATACCCCACTTGGCTGAAGACACATTTACATTAAAGGATATACAATTCAGTTTTAAAGGTAATACTGTACAAATAAGAATAAAATCTTTAAGATATTAAAAATATGTAGCTATCGCCCATGTTGTTTACATTCTGCCAAAACTACAATGCCGTATATTTAAAATTGATTATTAGCTTACTATATTGTTTTCAGAAACAAATTATATTTAAAGTTTGATAGCTAAAATGATAAAAGGTAGGTTAAAACTTAATTACATTTGTTTGAATGACAAACTTTTTGTGTAGTTGTTTTACATTCAAATTATCATTTAGGTTATAGGCTTGTACGAAGTATGACTATATTAGCCTACATAGACTTATTTAAAGAAACAAGTTACGAGTGTTGAGCTTAGTTATGCTCTTCTAACCTTTTATTAACAAATTTATTTCGTTAAACTAATCATACATTGATATATATCATATATTCATAAAAAATTAGCGAAAGATGTCGAAATGCCACATTGCCTTGTAAGTGTGTAGGAGAGAAATAGATACTTAAAAGTTCCCTTCTCTCTTACACAATGGTGTGCAGACAACAGCTCAAAAATTTTAGCCACAGATGCCCATCTAGTTATATTATAGAGATCAATGTTTGGTATTGAAAAAAAAGCCCAATTTTTTTTAGTTAGGCAACCTATAAACTTGAATTGATTTCCTAAAATTGACAAATTGATAAGGAAAATGTTCTTTATTAAAAAATGTTAAAATATAAACTTCCAGAAAATAAAATATAATTAAAGTTTTAGAGTTAGTCAAAATCTGTGTTTTCAAATACAAAACCCTAAATGGGTCAAATCAAATATGTACATTACAACTCCCTTTTCTATGTCAACTTCTTTTTTTGCCAATGTTTCGAACATGACATAGTTCGTACAGTCTCATTATCATAGAAGCTCGTCATCTTAAAACTAGAAACTCATGTTGCCATAATATATTTTTTTATTATAATTGTATTTACATTATTAGTTCGTTTTATTAGTACTGTAAAGAGAAATTAAACAGTAAGACACTAGGAAGAATTATTGGAAGCTTTTGATAACGTTTTAGATATACTTTATCATAAATAAAACATTATAACACATAAAAAAAATCAAGTGACTTTCAATTTTCATTATTCAATGTTGGTATTAGAAAGTTGTTTCTTTTGACTTTACTATTTACTTTAAGAATTAGGATTTAGGGCTTAATTTAAGTCATACAGATAAATCAATTGTATTGATACAATACAATATACTGAATTATCACACACACATAAAAAATTCCTATACATCTCCAGATCATATATTTTCATACGTATAGTATTAAGTTGTCATACTTAAGAAATAAGTTTCATATTTGAAATCCGCGTGTTCAAACTCAAAGGTCATATCCAATAATCTCTAGTCAGGTCGCAAAAACTATGTCAAGACTGTGAAACACCCAAGAAACTTTCATTTCGTCAATATAGTCTTAACATTTTTTAGAATATAATATTTTTAAAACCTGTGGACAGTTGACAGTTAAGCTAGGCCATGGTTCGTGCGTGGTACATGGACTCCTCGGAAGACGATCAAAGACTTGAACATCATAGAAACCCGCCACAGTTCCTAGACTTGGAAGAACTTTTCAAGATGTCGGGCGTTGAGTACTTCAAGATGAACCTAGACACTTATGCCCAAGATGGTGAGCTGGCCAGACTGAAGAAAAAACGTGGGTATAGCTACGAGGATGAGATTGTCTGCTCCAAGGAGTCTCTCCAAGACTACGAGGGTAAACTCCGCAGTTTCTTCACGGAACACCTTCATACAGATGAGGAGATAAGGTTTGTTCTGGAAGGGTCAGGGTACTTCGATGTGAGGGACCGCTCTGACCAATGGATACGAGTTGAGGTGGTTCCCGGGGACTTGATTATAATTCCCCGAGGGATATACCATCGTTTCACCCTGGATACCCATAACTTTATCAGGGCCAAGAGGTTGTTTGTCGGAGAGCCTGTGTGGACCCCGCACAACCGCCCAGCAGACCAGATGGAGTGCAGGAAGCTTTATTTGGAGAGGATGCGTAAGGGCTTTGAGGAGTAGGACAGCGGAGGATTCTTTGACTATTGTGGGGCCATACAAAATCCTAAGTAGCTTGGTGTCATGACTGTTAATGTGCAGCCAACAAACTCATAAATTGTCGACTATGTAGGCCTATGGTACTAAACTAAAAATGTTTCTTGAACGAAAATCTTAATCCTAGATTATCGACTGGGTTGCCTATTTGAAGCTGCCAGCCGAGCTACACATGTCCGTACCATATTAAACAACTTCCATTTTGATAAGACAAAAAATGTATTTTAACACTTGCTACCTATGCATTTTATGAGCTACTCTCATCTTACATTAAAGAGGTGAAGGAGCTTGGGATGGATTTGAGGAACTGCACTTGAACTGTATGTAGGTTCACCTGGGTCAAATTTAAGTAGCGCAGTCTATCATCAGTTTTCATAATCATTTAAAGTTTCCTTCATTGCTCTTTTGTCATCATCATTAATATCTCTAGAATACTGGTGTATCCAAATACTCAAGTACACTTGGCTCGATGCAGACTTGATGAATGTACACTTTTCATACACTTGAGATCAGAGACTGCAATAGACTATTTGGACGGCAAACTATCCTTCACAGACCCTTCAGTCTGTAGTGCTGCTTCCTGCTTAGAAACTATTTTAAATGCCATCTATCAGCCCGTTATCACAGATCACATTACTCTAGCAGACGAAAAAATAAAACACTGTGTCATGGGTGACTTGCCGTCACCCTTGAACTCAAAGGTGTTTGAGGGGTGCATCGGCACACTTTGTGACTATTTGGATGGATCTAAACTTGATCACGTGATTGTCAATGCAACTATCAAGTGAACTTCGAGGGTCAACAGCGCGTGAAGTAGACCATTCGGATACAGCCCATGTCTTTTAAATAAAGCATACAAAAATATAGCCTAGTTTAATTTCTGGTAATCATTACAAATATGTGGGGAATATCATACAAACTTCATCTTGCTAGGAACACTTTTTCAGATGTCAAATGAAAATGGTTTTCTTTTTCATTACCAGTACAGAATTGAAAGTCAAATAATACCAAAGTATCAACATCTGTTTAAAATATTTTATAGGCTAGCTATAAGATAAATATTTACTCTTAATTAAGTGTCATAAGGATGTAAATATTTAAAGGAATGGTAACTTAGTCACATAATGGCATGAAAATTATTTTAGTACAAAATTTATTAGGCCTATTAAACTATCCCAATGTACTAACACGACAACAAAATATTTTGCACTAAAATATTTAACTCTAAAATATAATGTTCACAATCTCACAAACATGATATCATATTCCATTCCTTCTCATTAAAATATTAAATAATTTATTTTAACAATAATAAACTTATTATAAAATTGTTATTAATGATACATGGAAGGTAAGGTTAAACTAGATTTGGAAAGTTTTCATTATAAACTTATCACACTCCCTAAATATACTAGGGCTATGTGCTAAAATATATTTTACGCCATTTAAATATATTATGTTGTGAATGGAAATGGTTTGTCTAAATTGTTATGTGAGACATTTTAATTCATGTATCCTAATTTCATTCAAAATGTCCTTAGTCACGAATATGACTAGTTATTAATTTGCATAGTTGTATTAGTTAAGAAACAAAGCAAAATGTGGTCATTGTAGATGGTTTCACCCTCAATAATAATGGTCAAGGGAAATAAAACTATGAAAGTTCTTATCTCAATGTTAAGAGGAAAGCTTGCTGCTAGTTCTCAAATACCTGTCTTAAAATTTTCTGTTGTGAGCCTATAAAAACATTACTGTATTTGTTACTGTATAGGAAGGCTATCTGAGCCCTTTTTCCTCCAACCTAGTCTCATCACTCCACAAATAGGCCTATGCCTAAAAAGTTATTGAAAATAAGCTGAGGTCACACTTTCCACATTTTTTTTAATTATTATTAAAAAGTTGTTGAGGGAAAAGAGTCCTGTTGGAATCCTTTGACTTTAGTTTGGTGTGAACCATATTTTGAAATAATGCATCTTAAAATTAAATTTTAAATATTACATATCTGTGCAGTGATTTCTTGCATATCGAGGCAGCCCCTTAATAGTAATTAACAATGGCTACGTTTATTGAAAATGTGCCTTTACAAATACATACAATTATTAATATAGGATTATGTTGTTAATATTGCCAAACAGCCATTCCACAGCTACGGGTGTGACATTTGTACAAGATTTTCTAGCAAATAACCCTTTTAAAATTATTTAAAATACAATTTTATTATGAAGAGTTTATTTGCAGTGTAGACCTCAAATTTTTCTATTTATTATGTCTCTTTTGGAATTACAAAATTAAATATTTAAACCTTACATTAAAGACTCTTAATGTTTGTTACGTGTGTGACAAATTTTAAACATTATCCTACAAGTGTGTTTGGTTTTTCAATTTCTCTGTGATGTGTACTAAACTAACTTTCTAATAATAATTTATTTTGATCATCCATCATGGAAGTGAGCTTGATATTAAAACATAAATTGTCTCAGTTAAAAATTATTATATTCTGTTATGGGTGTGACAGTAATTGTTACAAGTGTGAGACATTACAAATATAACATGTTTGGTCTACATTTACAATAGTATCTAGAAGTTTTAGAGGAAAGTTTGTATCTTAGATAAAAGAAATAGTACTATTAAAAACAATATAGGCCTATTCCATTAATAAATAAAACATAAACACAGTTAAAATAATTAAATACGCCTAACTATATATGTATGTACAGAGACAAAGGAAACACCCTTTTCATTCATGACACTTATTCAAAAACATAATTTTAATTTATTCATCCTCTTCAGGCTCATTTAGGAAAATATCAACACATTCATGCATTCTGAAAATTGAAAAATGACACCTGGACACGGGAATTGAACCCGGAACCTTTGGCTTAGTTCGATTCCTGTATCCAGGTGTCATTTTTCAATTTTCAGAATATGATATCTAGATGATGAATTCTTCTCTTAAATTAATAAGAGCTTCTTCGATTTGATATTCATGCATGTTATCCATATTCCCTAAAAGTTGTACCAAAACATATTTTCCTGTTTTCAAGTCCGCACTGCATGGTGTAGCAGAGTTTTGGGGTAAATAATTTTTCTTTTTCTCTTTAACTTCAACAAGTTCTTCATCAGACGAGTCTGTCTAGCTATATTCTTCTTGAAAGGTCTTGGTATTTTGTCTAAAGACACAAAATTTTGCATATTGGATTTGGAAATACGGTCAACAAGGAGACAGTTTATATCTTCTTTGATAAAGCAGTGCTTTGATTGTAATCCTGGTTTACTCGTTCCCATCTATTAGTTAACAATTCTTTGTCCACTAATGTATCTTCACCCATTACACATAATATTGTCACTCTGTGAACAACTTTTGGTGCCCAATAAAAAACTGCTTTATATTATCTACAACCAAAAGCCTGGATCTCACTTAATTTCAAACTTTTATCTTGATCGGCCCTCCATTTGACCCCATCGACGGAACCTTTTCCATGAAATGTAGTGGCGAAAAAATACCACTCTCTTTGTATTCCAAAATCTTCTGTGAAAAAACAGAAATTTGAGAGAGTATACTTATTTTTAAATTGTCCAGTACAACCATCAGAATAAATAAAAACTTTTTTTTTTGTTTGCTTGAACTCATCTTTCAAACATTGTAATATTTTTTTCACGAATGTGTGAACTGAGAATTTATTGGGTGCAATATGTCATCACTAATAATTCACCACCTTGCTACTCAGCCAAGCACAGCATGTAAAAATGGTGACTTGATCATGGCTCCAGTGTGCACTTTGATTTTTAACTTAACGTTTTTAACAATGATCTAAATTTAACTACATTAGTCCTCTATTATTTTAAATAGTGATGAAAAAATTAGAGGGTTTACAATAGTATCTATTTTAAAACAAAAGTTTTTTCTAATTTCATTGTAAAAGCCATATTGTGTTTGTTTCCTTTTATTTGTTTCTATCCTTCTCTACTGTGGATACCTTCTTCCATATAGCCCATAAGTATAACAGAACAAACGTTGTTTAGGTTGAAGCACACAGTTATTGGTTGCCCAGCAAAATAAACTTTAATCCCTTTAATGATTAACAATGAAGAGGGCCTAATGGCTAAATGATTTTATAAACACTTTTAAGGTGTTATAAGGTGTTATAAGGTGTATGTCATATCATGTAGTTCACAGACACATTAACTAGGCCAAACAAAACCATGACTGAGCACACAAATTAAATGTCGAGACTCATCTGGTTTACTAATGACCGGGAGGTTGAGGTTCAAATCCAAACCAGGTTGACTAAGCGGGGTATCCCCTTGATGATTTTCCTTTTCCCCTTCACAAAAATATTGGCACACTTCCTCTAACTTGCTTCAAACATTCTACTGTCATTATCCCTTGATTAATTAAATGTGGATAGCCAATTAGTATATAGACAAGTAGTCAAATGTGGAGCAAACACACAACAATCATCTTTTAAAAAAAGCTGTCAAATAAATCTTTATTAGAGATTAATAGACTCGACTATATTTATAATGTCACTTAAGGAGGTCACAAATTCACAATCTGAGCTGCTTGCAGTCCATTCCAGGAAAGAATGTGGAAACATTATAAAACATACACTCACCTGACCATATTGATCGTTTCCTCTTGAATTGTACGAGAGATGGTCTATTTGTACCTTTGCTCAGTGGCTAGAGAATATATCACCTGATCTTACATTTCAAACTGCTATCATTCTCGCAATATTGTACATTCACCATTGCTTAAGCTACTTTTTAATATTAATATATTGATTACTACTCTTATTGTTGTTGCCTTTAATCCATTGAAGAATGTTTAAAATAGGGATTTTTATATGGGATATATATTAATATGGTTGTATTAAAGTGTTATAAGATGACTTTTGTGAGGGTTTTATGTACTAATAGCCTATATTTACTGTATATAATGTAGCTTATTTACACCATTATTAATTCAAATCAAGAATGCTATTTTGTTACAATTATTAAAGATTTATAAATAATTGTATAATTTAGTTATAAATATATCAAAATGTTATTTTAACTCATTTTTATGTTTGGGTTCTTCAAAGTTTAAAATCCTCAAATCCTTAAGAATATTTAAGATAAATGCCCTTCTTCCACTGAGCAGACCAAAACTAAGCAACTAATTGCTCACGACCAAGCAACCAATCACCCAAGAAACTTTTGCATCTAACCTACTTTGGTGACTGTATGGTCTAAGGCGTAATGCTCATGTTAGACTAGACTGTCAATGACAAGAGATTGGGGTTTGAATCCTGGTTGGGTATAGAGAGGTTGGTTTTTCCAAAATAGTTTTCCACTTTTCCTTCACGGTAATGTGGTTACACTTCTTCTAAATTCAAGTTTCCTCATCCCTTAATTCATTAGTTAATTAGTATATATATGTATAAGTTGAATAGGTAGTAAGACTTGATGCTAAAAAGAAAACTTTTGCATTTAAACAATACTTTACTCATCCACAGAGGCGATTGACCAAAGCACTAGGCGTTAAATCACTAGAAACCAAACTGGTTGATAGCCAAGTGTTCAGTCCCCTGCGAGTTGGTGTAGCGTGCACTTATGAAAGAGTTTATGCCATGTTTTATTTTAATTTGTGCAAGCTTAAAATTTCTAAATTTTCACTTTTTGGGGAAAAAATTCCACAGAAAATGGCAAAGAAAGAACAAACAGATAGCATGAACTTTGTTCTGGAGGTATAAAATCAGTCTTGTCCATAAGACCACATTCTCATAAATGATTAAAAATAGGTTTATTGTGCGAAAGAAAAACCATTAATTTAAGTGACCAGTCACCAATGGTTTATTGCGTTGCGTTAGTTTCTTGATGGATAAAGGGCCTAAATTATTTGGAAAAAAAAAAGGTCACATTCTGAAGAAAAAAGATCAAACCCTTTTTTTAGAATTATTATGCATGATGCCCGGAGTGGCTTAACCCAACATAATTTTACCAATCCCTACTTCAGACCATTAATTTAATATCTAACTGAATATGAATTCACATCATAACAAAATTAACATTGGCACTATTCTTATTTTCTATCACAACAAAAGAATTGTGTACAAAATTAGAATTGAAAAAAAAATTTATAAATACTAAATAGACTATTTGAATACTAGAGCAAGTGAAATCGACTCAACCTTACTTATTTTAGACCAGCATTGGTGGTAGCACAGTGTAAAACATCACTTTCACAATAAGCAGGGTATCCATTGCAATAATGGTTTTTTTTTCTCAACCCCTCCATGTTATATTTGTGCATTTCCTCTAAACAACCCTCCTCACATCTACTCCTTAGATAGACACTGCAGCAATAATTATGTCATTTTTAACACTGCATTTTACTACAGGTTAAGGTTATATGTCAATCATGGTGTTAACCATAATAATAATAGCAAATGTACTAAAACATTACCAATTCAAAATGGAGTAATCCAGTGTTTGTGTGAAGTGTATTCGCTCTTCTCTCTTCGTGTTTGATAAAGGCGACAATGCCGAAATATTACTCCATTTGTGTTTAAATGCGTGTGTGACTACTTCTACTATGGAAGACAGAAGAAAGGAAGAAGATGTCACCTTTGTGCATTGGATTCTTCCCACATTTTACCTCTTTCCCTAGGTGGGCTTTATTCATCAAATTTACTCTTAGCAGTTTATTTTTCCTTTTTCTTTAGTTCTATCAATTTACTTTACTGTAAAATTATTTAGCCATTGGGCCACCTCATTTTTATACAAATGTACTAAAACAGCGATTCTTAACCGGGGGGCCGCGAAAGGTTAATTTAAAATGTTATTTGCTTATTCTGAAGTCTTATCTTAAATTTTATATTTTGGAAAAAAGAATTTGATGATTGTAACATCTAAGTACAGTAGACTCTCAATTTTCCAGGTTAATGGAGGGGAGAGGAAGCACAAATAATAGAAATCACAGATAATACAAATAATCCCCATCCGTTTACCAATGTCATTCAAAATTTGTAGCCTTTTGTCTCTACTTAATTATCAGGAAAGGGATTTTCCACAAAGGTAAATATTAAAACGAAGGAGTGAAATTGACTCCTGCATGTGAATAGCATAAAGTAATACTTTCAAAACAAGAATAGACAAATTAGTTGAAAGTGTTAAACAGCAGAGATACCATTAAATACACTAAGTAAGTTCATTTGTTTTGTTTTTTATGATTTTTTATTACAATCAGTAAATAAAGCCACTATTTTAGAATAAATCTTAATGATTAATATGTTAGTAAAAACTAGGGGGCTGCAAAAATAGTTTAGGATATTTACGGGGCCACGATTAATAAAAGTTTAAGAAGCACTGTACTAAACTATGTATACTTCACTAAATATAACTAGTGAATTGGTTGTTTTACAATTATTTTGTATATTCTAAAACAAACCTAAAAGGAATAGGTATGTGCAAATTCTTTTTCTTTTTTTACTTATTATTCAAAGAAAAGCTGAATTGAAGTTTGAATATTTAAAAAAATTATTTTTAACAACATATAAAAAGTGTTCTGTAACTTAAATGCTTATAGATTTTGGCCCAAGTTGATAAATTACATTACTATCACAACATATTATTCAATAGTTAAACATTTGTGCAATGTGATCATTCTCTTTTAAATGTACCCACGACTGACCTGCTTAAGATGGGAGATCAGGGTTTAAATCCTAGTTGGGTCTATTGAGGGTGTTTTTCTCTAAATGGTTTACCAATCTCCTTCGAACCAAATGTGGGTAAATTACCTCTGAAATGCTTTCTTCCTCATCCCCATCCCATTAGAAAAATTATCGTATATATGTATTACCTAAAAAATTCAAATGTACACAAGAGCACAAAATGACAAAAATTTAACATGTGTATTTTTGCTGTCAATAATTTTATTGACCTTTGTAATTGCATGTTTGTGTTTTAAAAAGTGTCTTTATTGTGTTCTTAAAATAATTCCATACATTTCTCTTTTTGTGAGGCACATGTCAAGGTGTTTCTGTGATGTCTGTTTGACATAAATAATACTAGGCATACTTGTTTATTTTATTACTTCTCAAAGAGAGGAATATTGTGATCATAAAAAAAATCGAACTCAATATTTTGATAAATATCTATGTTGTTTTTATAATGATTCTGTGTACCTCGGCCCAAAGCCGAAACTATTTTACCAATCGGGCTAAAACTTGGCATCAAGGGTTTTCATAAGGTTCCCCTATGAGATATATACTGTATGTATTTTTTGTGGAGTTCTTTGGAGGACAAAGATGTTCCTCTTTTCTAATTGTTTCTGTAACAGTATATTTCATCTAGGCTCTTTGGTAGAATGTTTCTATAACAGTGTATATTACCTATTTTGTTTCACAAATCTTATGAGTTTTTAGTAAATATCTCTACTTTAAATAAATGAGACAAACTGTGCGATGTACCATACCATTAATTTAGAGTCTGGTTGTTAGGTTTGTCCAATATTGGGCTAAACCTCTAGTATGTAGCATCATAGCTATAAAAAAAAACTTTTAAATTTTTCGAATCTTGAACATCCTTTTAGTTGAGGGATTCATAGCACCCATCTCATATTAATGGGGTTTGTCATTGCAGTTTTTAGTTTCCCAATAAATGACAAAGAGCATCTTGCGTGGTTGGTTCCTAGTAGATGTCTGTACCATTCCCCCACCAAACAATGTGTTCTAGCATAGGGGTTCTAAAACCTTTTCGACTGAAGGAGCCCTTGTAGCAAAAAAAATTACATGCTAAATCCCTCATAAAAAAAGGCCACATTAACATTATGAACATTCAATAACAACACTTGAATTTTACAGGTATAAAAATATAAAACAAATGGAAAACATCTCGCATGTTCTAGCGCTGCACCTTTGGAAAATTCCCTTTATCTGGATTTGGGAAAGTTAACAATCCTAATTACTGATGGTTAATATTATTTTAAAATGTGAAAAACTAAAATATTCTAAAACTGCCTCACAGTTGAGTGCTGTTCTGATTAACTTACAATAAAAATAACAGCCCCTTTGAGAATCAAATATATGTAGGCCTATACATTTATTTTTTTAAATTATTGTTTTAACCTCGGTTCACATAGACAACAGTTGTTGAGCCAGTTTGTCGCCTTTGTTTATGTTTGTGTTCACATGAATGACAACTTACTACAGTGTCAAAATGTTACTTCGTATTGGTTTTAGCAGGAAAATCTGTGAAAATTGCTGTTTCTATAACAAAGTGAACAAATGGTAGAAAAATAGCTTAAACAGTTTTGTTTTTTAATTGACTTTCATATTCTCAAATTTTCTTTATCTCACTTGTCGATAGTTAAGTATCAACTTCAGGGGCTCATGTTTCCAAAGGATCAAAACATTCATAAACACAAGATTAACAAATGACTGTTTTTGTGATAAAATAATACTCATGTGGCCTGCCTCTTTCCTTGCTGAGGTTTTCTAAACACCCAATGACACTTATATTGTCTAATACACTGTTATTGTTGTAATTTAACATATACCTGATACAATTAAAAGATGTTGCATACCATCCCTGTAAACTACTCCAATAAAGACGGTCTTTTTTTAAATATAAATGAACGGCAATGTTGTATTTGTAAAATGACTCTTAAAGGCAAACGCCCTTGTAAGGCCATTAGCAAGTAACATTTATTCTCTGTTAACTAAAATGATTGAGGAACCAAATCATAACTCACTTAAAAATTGGCTTCTTTGTAACAAATAAGACAAACATATAGACAAATCACAGCATGTGCTGTCACTGTTTCTGTGGTTCCTTGACAAGTGTATACGGGGAATTTTGGAACATAGTAATTCACTTTTTACTTCTTGAAGGCCAGCACGGTTTTCTTAATGATATCTGCAGATTCTTTTATCTGCTCCTCGTTGATGACCAATGGTGGTGCCAGTCGGATGATGTCCCCGTGGGTCGGTTTGGCCAGTAGGCCATTGTCCCTCAGTTTCAGGCAAACTTTCCATGCATCAAACTCTGCAAATATATTTAATGATAATAACTTCATACCTGGGATTCTCCCACAAGATCTTGACAAGGACCGTTATTTTACTACTACATTTTAGTTTTACCTGCTGTGTAATAAACTATGTAATTTTGAGAAATGGGATGAGGGGGCTTCCAGAGAAATATACCAACATTCAGATGGAAATAAGGTGGATTACAATTTAAAACTATCCATAGTGTCTCGTTTCAATGATTGAACCTTGAGCTCCCAAGTCAAGAGTCAAGAATGCCAGTATACATCCGACTACTTCTTAATAAATATTGATAACAAAATTAAACTTTTTAATAATCTTTGTTCATACTATGTGATATTTTAATATTTTATTTAGGGGTTTGCCAAAAATCAGTCACACCTGCTTGTCACCATATATGCTGTGGGTTTATACTGTTTCATAAGAGACTGTCCAATCTTTATAAGGAAATCTCTTCTCTCTTTATGAGGTAGTAATTGTATTATATCTGGAAGAATGTATAAGGAAGGTGAATAGAAACATAAAAAAGGGGACGAACACAATATGGCTTTTACAATGATAAGAAGAACACAGTTCACACTTTACATTGCTGCAACTGGACAAAAAGGTAATGGCTTCTTCTTGAAGAAAATCAGTTGGGCGGTAATGATCAATTTTCTTCAAGAGGCAGTCCAGTGGCAGCAATGTAAAGTGTGAAATGTGTTCTTCTTATCAATGTAAAAGCCATATTGTGTTTGTTCCTTTTATGTGTTTCTATCCACCTTTCCTGTACCTTCTTCCAAATATAATAGAAGAGACAGTCTGTAATGAAATGTCAAAAGATGTAATTTCAGCCAATAGAAATTTAGAAGAGTATAACTTAATAAAATAAGGAACGAAACAAATTATTAAATTAGAATCAACTTGATATTTGTAAAATAAGCTTATGTCAAAATGATAAATTATAAAAGGTTCTGACAAGACGTGTATTAATCACAACTTGTGAATGTGTGGAATGCCAGGCCTCCACCGTGGTTCGGATTCCACGTTAAACTGTAGGTCCTCCATTTCATCTCACAATCACCTTAACATTACACATTAGCGTAAGTGCGTATAACCCGAACGGGTAGTAAGACGCGGTGCTAATAATAATAATAATAATAATATAAAAGGTTGATGAAATATTGTACAAATTATAGAGTTTATGGACACAATACATAAAAATAGAAAATAATGTCAAAAAACCTTAAAGGTTATATATTGCATGTTGGAGACAAAGTTGTGTAAATTAGTTGAAAATTAACAAAGTTAATTTTAAAATACAATTTAAGCATCTCATTTATATTTAAAACACAATTCAAGTGTCCCATCTATGTTAAAAACACAATACAAGCATTCCATCTATAATTAAAACAATTCAAGTGTCCCATCTATATTTAAAGCACAATACA
Organism: Timema genevievae; assembly: GCA_902155825.1. Taxonomy (NCBI): domain Eukaryota; kingdom Metazoa; phylum Arthropoda; class Insecta; order Phasmatodea; family Timematidae; genus Timema; species Timema genevievae. The sequence goes on from CABFWO010002487.1 coordinate 84,229, forward strand.
AACATCCCATCTCTGTTTAAAACACCTGTGGTGCTGACTACTAGTATAATCCCCCATAATTGGTATGCAACACAAACTGATGAGAGATCGGTGTCCCTTATGACTCACCCTTGTTGATGACTATGGCGTTGAGCAGCCCCTTGCCCCGCACCACTGAAACCACGTCCTTGGGCAGCTGGGACAATTCCTTCCTGAACACCTCACCAAGCCTTTGGGCATTGTCTGCAAGCTTTTCCTCTTCTAAGACCCGAAGTGAGGCCAGAGCCACCTTGCACCCTAAGGGGTTACCTCCATATGTGGAACCGTGCTCCCCGGGCTTGATACACAGCATGACAGAGTCATCAGCCAGCACTGCTGACACCTGCGAGACATTGGAAATAATTGAGCTATGAGGGTCTTCAGTGAGAAATTCCAGTTGAATGAGGACCTCAAGTGGAGCATTACTAGGAAAGATAAAAATAGTTCACACTATAATCGGGAGGTTCCTGATGCTTATTCACAGATGTGTTAAGTATATGTTCATCTAACAATAGTATTTATATTGCCACCCCTAAACAATCAATAAATAAATTAGACAGTTATTGATTAAATTAATGTCGACCTCTTTGGTATTGGGATAAAGTGCTCGCCTCATGATCGTGGGTTCAAACTCAGCAGGGATTAACAGATTTTTCTTGAGTGATAAAAATCTGTGGAGAAACTTCCTTCAGAGGGGAGGTGAAGTAAAGCGGTCAGTCCCATGTTGATGTGGCATGTAAAAGAACCCTGAAAGGTATGTGAAAATACCTTTCCTGGCAAAATTAGTAGGTCCTTTTGTTCTCACTCAAAGAAATTCTATTGTATTGATATAATCAGTCGGTTTAGAAAGGGCACATTAAATACCTCAGATGAATTAAATTGATTACATTTAAAATTATTGTTATAAATTAATTGCTGTTATAATTAATTAAATATTAAAATATTTGTGGGCATGGATTGAGGTATTGCAGATGCCAATTTGGTCATCTGCACAAGGCTCCAGCCATATCCACCCAGTACAAGAACTATCCCAGTCTAGGATTAGAACTTACAGGCATGATCCCACCAGAAAGGGCCTTGCCCAACACCACAATGTCAGGCCTCACTCCCTCATGGTCGACACACAACCTACGGCCTGTACGGCCCAGACCCGTCTGCACCTCATCGGCGATCCAGAGAACATTGTATCTGGAGCACAGCTCCCTGACACCACTGAGGTATCCGTCGTCCGGCACTACCACACCTGCCTCACCCTGGATGGGCTCCACCATGAACGCGCAGACGTTCGAGTCCTTGAGCACCTCCTAGGGACATGTGCGAAGGAATAATAGTAGATTACAAATAATAATTAAAATTTTATAATGAGTGTGTAGTTACCACCATGTTGGGTACCTGATCTAATGTGTCATTCTTCCAAAAGAATTGATTTCTGGAGACAGGTGGGTCAAATTTAGAATGCTGGCCAGGTGCATTAAGGGGGTTCCTAAATAGTGTCCCACTTTGCCTCCACAAAAATGCTGGTATCTCCTCTATTCCACCCATCTTCTCTATACTCTATTAATGTAGTGATAATAATTATGTAGAGAGACTAAATAAGGAGTGATACACCGAACTTAGGAGGGGGGAAGGAATAAAATATACTCTTATTTTATAATTTTAAATGGCTATAATAAAATGTCAATATTAATAAAGCAATGTTTGTATTGGTATTCTCTACATGCAAATAAAACCACAAGGATGATAAGATTTATATTGTGCGATCATTGGGAGGTGTGACTTTTTCCTTAAGATAATATTGCTGCACACCAAAGTGAGACGATCTTCAGGCAGGAGACATATTTTAGAGTCAGTTTATCAGTTGTAATCATGAGCTCTTTGAGTGAAGATAACATTGCCATGATGTATTGGTATTTTTGGTATTTGAAGAACAGAAAAAGGAAGTATTGGGTGCATCCAACTAATTTTATTAATGTGCGACACAGTTCTGCAGTAGTTTCAAGAGAACTATCCCAACACAAATGAAAATGTAAAGAATTTTATAGAATGAGTCTTCCAGACCAAACCTGTCAAATCAGATTTACTGTATTTACTGTATCCATAAACAAGGGTGTTTTTCCACCATATTAATTAAAGAAATTAATAATATTTTTTTAACTTGGCTTGACTTATACATGTCGTCACCTTGAAATATCATATGATACTGAGCGAAGAGACTAGCAGAGCATGTCGCTATAATATATACATATCTTAAAATAGATGTCGCCATTGTACTGGTGTGTACTTGTTTTGTCACTTCAATACAGTTTGAATGCAAACAAGCGATATCTATCTTATGAGAAAATGATCGCTTACGACCTTACGATATGTACATATCGTATCATCCTGGTGTGCATCCCACCAAAGAAACAAGTGGTTTCTAAGATTAATGAATTTCATCCCATGTATTAATGACCAAACTTTTTTTTTGATGGCAAAGCAGCAATAGCTATCAGTTTATCGACATATTGTAAAGCTTAGGGATTGGGAATGAAACTAAGAGAAAGTGAGGAGAGAGGATAGGTAAATCACCAAGATTTTAATCTCAACCTAGGTCAATCTAGGTCAGAGGATTGGATGGTGACGATCGATTTTCTTCAAGACGCAGCCATTACCTCATTGTCCAATGGCAACAATGTAAAATGTGAACTGTGTTCTTCCTGTACCTTCTTCCAAATACAATACAATAAACACAATAACAAAGTGATGTTTACTGTCCCAATGGGGACTTGTGACGTCACATCTGGTGAAAGCTGTTGCATAATGATTAACTTACCTCAAGCGCCTGAAGGTTGTTGTATGGGACGATCTGATACCCCGGCATGAAGGGCCCAAACCCCTCGTAGCTGCTGGGGTCTGTGGAGCTGGAGATGGCTGCCAGAGTCCGCCCCCAGAAGTTTCCCTCTGCAAACACGATCTTGGCCTGGTTGGCGGGGATCCCCTTCTTGACGTACCCCCACTTTCGTGCTAGCTTGCAGGCTGTCTCCCCGCCCTCCACACCTGTGTCACAAAATCGCAATTTTAAAATCATTCCCAGTGTATGCAGTTGCAGTTCTAGCCCTGACCTTTTCAATAGTATAACCATGTTTAAAGTAAGTCTAAAGACTTAAAACACCATGTCACATTGGTAAAATGCCCCCTTCCCTTGCCCCGCCTTAAAATCCCAATCCAGTGCAATTCAAGTATTAGACACCCCTGAGCAGATGACAGTGACCATTGTCTGTTCCTAATGTAGTAACCTGTGTTCATGGGTAGCACCTTCTGGTAACCAAACAGTTTAGTGATGAATTCTTCATACTCTCCCAGTACGTCAGAGTAGAATGCTCGTGAGGTGAGGGTTAGCACATCTGCTTGTTGTTTGAGGGCTGCCACTATGGTGGGGTGGCAGTGACCCTGGTTCACTGCAGAGTAGGCACTCAGGAAGTCATAGTACTGCTTGCCTTCAACGTCCCACATGTAGACACCTGAAGGTGAGAGCAGAGGGAATAACAACTGCATCTGGGGACTTGTCATTCGACAAGAATGACTAAAATAACACTTATAAATGGTGCAGCATTACTATAAATATTTTCATCCCAAGGATATTGTAGTTTGAAAAAACATTTTCAAAAATTGTTTATCAGTAAACTACCAAAACCAGTATTGTGTAAACTACTCAAAACCAGTATTGTGTTATTTATCATGTAAAACACTCCCAATAACAAAATTGGTAAAGCCTTTATCAAACAATTTAAAATTTTAAAAAATGAGTCATTGGCAAACAACCTTAACTCTAAAGCAAGAATTAAAATCCCGATTTTTCCTCGCTATATGGTCATATAAAATGTAAATAGCAAGTTCTGGCAGCCAGAATTGAAAGACTCCCTTTTTTTAGTTTGAAGGCACCAAAAATACCAAGTTTATGTTATTTGTACTCTCTTCTTTGTGTTTAATAAAGGCAACAGTGCCGAAATATTATTCTATTTGTGTTAAAATGTGTGTGTGACTACTTCTACTATCGAAGACAGAAGAAAGGAAGATGTCACCTTTGTGCACTGGATTCTTCCCATATTTTTCCTCTTTCCCTAAGTAGGCTTTCTTCATCAAATTTACTCTTAGTAGTTTATTTTTCCTTTTTCTTTAGTTCTATCAATTTCCTTTACTATAAAATTATTTAGCTATTAGGCCACCTCATTTTTATACATAATATCGAGCCGGTAATTTTTACAATTACAATACTTTCTTTGTAGAAAAAGGCAATATCCATGTAGGCCTAGCTGTAGCTGTTTATTATGTTTGTGTTTGTTTTTATTTCATGTACTATATTTAGCACAAGGGGGCCTCTAAGGAACTTAATGCTAAATTCTACAGGTCATTCCACTCTTAAATTGCAGTACAAGTTTTATGGAGGGTGAAGTTGCCAGATTTTATCCACTTGAGACAGAGTTACAATTTTTAGATAAGAAACGTATCAAGTTATACAAAGTGTAGGATTTTATTATTATTATTAATTAATTAATTATTAATTATTATTATTAATTTAGATTAACACAACCTTAAATACGCGACTTCACTAGGACAAGTTCCAACTGACCTGTTAATCATACTTAAAAAATAACAGTTGAAGTTTTGAATATAGATATTTTTTTAATTACTTAGTTTTCTCTCCTTTATTTTACATTATTTACAGTAGTAGATCTAAAGATACACAAAATATAAAACCTTTCCTTAAAATAAAACATTTATTCTAAAGTAATAGTGAATTGAAAATATGGATGGAACTATGTCGCTTATATTTCAAGTCATTTACTTAGTGACAAAATTCTAAGTGCCATTAGAACCCTGTCATACTTAATTAATCATAACTATTCATTTCTATACATGTTAATGGAACCTTGTCACACACAAAACTATCTCAATTTCAATGCACAAAAAATTGGTAATTTTAGCTTTCCTATTTGTATTTGAATATAAGAATTTAAAAGGTTAATATAATTAATACAGGAAATATTTTAAACATAATATTAAGTTTGAAACATAGACCATCACTTTTATTGTTTTCCAAAAAGGTTAATATAAAGGATAAACAAATCTCTCTAAACATTAATTTTCTAAAAAAAATTTTTCTTTTAATTTGTATGTATAACTAAAGTCATCATTAATACAATCCAATAAAATGTAATTTTGTATCATAGGAAAAAAATAAAATAAATAACAACACAAATAATTGCACCAACAAGAATTACACAAAAATATTGTCATATTATTTGCTCTAACTTCTAGAACTTTCTCTGAATTGATAAAATGTACTATTTTTACTTCAGTTTAGTTTTGTAGAAAAAAATCTTAACAAACAAATAAAATTCTCACATAGTCAAAATCAGCTGTTTTAACATTAAATTTGCAACACTTATGTTTAATATTCCCAGTCTTGTATTGGCATATATTTTAAAAGATCTCTTAAAAAAAAAAAATTTCATCATACAAACATTGGCCCCTTTTAAGCGCTTGAGGTTGAAGAATAGGGACAGCTGCAACTATTGTAGCTGCTGATAAAGACGATGCTGTTCTTCGCCTTTGAATATTGTATTTTATATTCACTGTGATTGGACTGCTTTCCAAATGATATGAAGTTTTATATTTAACTTTAAAGAGAGATTGTGTGAATTCAAGTGAAGTTACTTCGGAGAATGGTATTTGTTTGAAGCTATATGTCTTGGAGCATGACATAAAGTCTTTGAAATAATTTGTTTGCATTTGAATATTCCTGTTGACAGTTTTGAGAAGTCTGATCAAACTTACTGGTGAATAGCACTCCTGCTGTTTCATAGCCTTTTTTATTTGACTATGAACGTTATCAGCCTTCTGGACACATGAATTTCCAGGAATAGAGTAGGCCTACTTCATTGTCACCGATCTTATATCTGGATGCTTCCTTGAAAAATCAACAATAGAAAAGGAGAATGCAGAGTTGTGATTCTGTGGTATGCATGAATTAATCACTCCAAGTGATTAACTCATGAATTTCATTATCACACACAACTTTTTCCAAAATTGTTTGGAAAGTACTAGCAAGATCATTGCGAGACCTTCCTTAAATAGCTTCTGTCCACAACACACAGTGTAGTGTGTACTGTCTTTGTTGTTGACAAGTGAGCAATCAAATTATAGACGTTTAACTGTCTACTATAAAAAAACTGTTTATATTTGCTCTTGGACCTTTATTTTTATTTATTTATTCAGAATTTGTTTATAAAAAGAGCCAAAATCGGCTCGTACATATATAAACATCCTAAAGTTGGCGTGGTTCATTCACTCCCCTGTTACATACATTTGTCCTTTTCTTTCTTTTATGATTACTTTTTATTCAATATGTTGCTGAAAATTATTTAATGCAACTTCTGTCAGCTCTTTTTATTTTTTAATAACCTTGTTCTCTTCACAAATGTAACACCTATAATTTTTTGGCAATAGAAAATATATGTTTAATTCCCTTCAAAAATATAAAATGTCTGTACATGTTTACTTTCAATGGTTGTGATTCTTTTCGTCTACAGTCTTCAACATAAAGGTCATATAATATATTTATATTTAGATATGGCTCCAAATCGTGGTACTAGAGGCTAAAGCATGGCAATAAAGTAGACACACTTTCAATTAGAACCCTGTCTCACAGCAAACAAAAGTAAACATTGCAAATGGAACTTTGTCACTCTTCTAGTTACTAAACCGCTCGAAAGAGAGCATTGAGATTGTCATTGATAGATAGTATTAAATAATATAAGAATTTTGATATATTAAAAGCTATATTTTTAAAATATGTCAGTTGGAACCTTGTCATACTGAAGTCGCGCATAGATACTGCAAAAAAAATCACCTGTGATTAGTAGGTTAGGGCTTGAATTCTGGCATGTTTATCTGAAGATGGTTATCACAAATCAGTTAAAACATATTGTTTCCCCCTCCTCCATTCATGCAAATATGTGTAGTTTCTTAAACAATCAGTTAACTTATCCATACATTATTAGATTGATTATAATATGAGTTTAGTACCTTGGCTTTATGTTTCCCTAAACGTTGTCAATTTTTATGACAATGGGATGAACTGAACTCTTCAATATCAAAGTTACAACTGTCTAATAGTGTGGTGCTCTTCAAGACCAGGCAGTGTGTAAATCAAGATACAAACTCTGCAACTTCATAACGCTACCAAACATAATTGGGAGGTGCTAGTGACCTGCCATTTTTTTTAAAAATGGAACTATTTTTATAATTTCCTTCACATTATATTTCCATGTTATATATATATATATATATATATATATATATATAAAAGTTTAGTACACCTCAAGTGTGACTATACGAAATACAGGACCACACCTACCTAAACTCAAATGGAATGGGCCTGTTTCACCTATGAAACTTGCCCATTCCATTTTGGTCTAGGTAGGCCTAAGTGTCGTCCTGTATTTAATATTTTTTGGCACATGAGGATTACTAAGTCTTGAGTATGAAACTGGCATCCAGGGTCAATATGTCACTTTTTAGTTATTTATCCTAACTTAGCTCTATAGCACACACAGAAACCAAACTCCGGAACATACATGTATCACTCTGTGAAAGACAAAGACCTAATCTCAAGGTTATACATTTAAGGTACTAGTTGATAATCAAACTAAAGGCTTTTATGAAATCGGCAAACCTTGCACCAACCGAGCTAAGGTGTTGAACTTGAACAGACACAATTCACCTCACAGTAGGTGCAACCAAACAATTAGCAATATCCCTGAAGAGGGACTTGTGGAGTGTTTGAAACCATCATAGTGACTGCCTCGCAAATTACCTTTGGCCTTGCTGAGAGCCACGGGCAGTGGGTGGTAGTTGTGGGCCCCATACTTGTCCTCTCGAGTGAAGATTTGCTCCGAGGAAAATAAGCTGCTCATTCCTCGAGGACTGGGCCCATTCTCCACTCTCACTAGCTGCACACAGTGGAATTGTTTAAATGACAACTTCGGAGAGAGTGTTTTCAAAACATTGAATTTTCTTAAAATAAAATTATTAATCTTGTAGCAAACACATGTATTAGTAGGGTTGCTGACAGTCTTAATTTAATATAATATACATCAGTGGGCATGCGGGTTAAGGCGTCAATATTGTTTAGTCTAGTTCCCTAGTGGAAATGAGGTCATGGCTTAGATCTCTACCAAGTGTAGTGATGGTTGTTTTTCTCTAAATGGTTTTCCTTTCTTACTCCACACAAATGTAGATACATCTACTCTAAATGATATCTCCTTTCGCCCTATCTCCTGTACCCTGATGGCTAATAAGATGTGGGGCAAAATAAATATGTGTTATAAATCAGCCTTAGCAAAAAAAGCCCAATTTATCAAATAATTTTCAACACTATTTAATCTGATAGCTGTTTGTTTCATGACAAAGCTAATTTAAAGCAAGAACCACAACTATTTATCAGTAACATAATGATTACAAGGTTGACCTTTGGAGCTTTTCAATTACTTTGTGATAATATAAGATGATTATTCATTTGTTAACACTGTAGCATTATGAACGAGTAGAAAATCATTAGCAACAGTAACGCGGCGTCAGTGGCGCAGGACCGGGGGGTGGGGGAGTAACTTTTACCCCCCATAAAATATAAGGGGGGTAAAAAGTATCATTTTTACCCCCTCTTCTCCCACCAAATAATATAGTAAAGCATTTAGATAGTGTAAAAATCTTGTTGAAGCAAGATACATAGTTCACACTAAGTTAACATAACAAAAATAAAATGGGCTTGGAGCACACACTGAAGAGAGTTTGAAAACTCTGATAGTGAAACCAGCTACATAAACTACTGCAGAAAGAAGTTTTTCAATACTTGTATGAATAAAAAAACTATCTTTGCTCCACAATGAGGCAACAGAGACTAAATCACCTGTGTCTGCTTAATGCGTACCCTGAGAGGTTCAACAAAATTGAAATTGCAAAACTAGTTGGTGGTTTTATAGCTAGTAGCGAATATAGGGCAAAGGTGTATGGAAACCAACTTTAATTTTCAGTGTTTCATAATTTTTAGTTGAGCCGCATCAAATAAAAAATTTCTTAATTTGTTTTGTGTGTATTAATTCTAATGTTTGGCATGACTAAAATAAATGAGAAGAATGTACAGTGGGGTCATTAAATACAGGTATCCTTGCTATACGCGATCTCACTTTATGCGTTTTCGCTATAGTGTGATTCAAACAAAATTTAAAAAATAATGCTTGGTCGGCTGTAATTTCGCAGTCACCCTGTGTGGTGGGGGCGTGACCTGTGCACGCATATTCCAGTGAGGACAATGATCTTTACTGTAAAGTTTGGTGTTACGGGGGTGGTATTGACAACATTGGAGATGCAGGGGCAGAAGTTAAACAGTCCTGTATGAAGGGAGTTTGGAAAAATATTCGGCCTGTAGTTTCTGATTCTCATGATTTTGATCCTGAACACGAGCTTTCCAATTCAAGACATGACATCGTTGATATAGCAAGATGTTGGATTTGAGGACATAGACCAGGCAAATGTGGATGAATTGTTAAAATCCCACTCAACAGAACTCACCAATGAAGATCTTCTAGAAATGGAGAACAACATAAAGGATAAAGAGGAAGTGCCTTATGTTGTTGAGCCTATTAAACAGCTTTCAACAAAACAATTTGCTGATTTATTTAAGCACATTGACAGTGCAATTAGAATCATTGAAGAGAATGACCCTAACATGGAGAGAAGCGCCAAAGTTGCCTGAGAATTCAGAGTTCTTTGGTTTGCTTAAAAGAACTCTATAGAGAGAGGAAGAATGCTGCCCGTCAGCTAGGTCTTGATCATTTCATCAAAAAAAGACCCAGGGCCTTCACGACAGCAAAAGCTTACCATCCCAGGTTCTTCAAGAGAGCATGAACCTACCATCCAAGGGCCTTCAGAAGAGCAAAAGCCCACCATCCAAGGGCCTTCAAGAGAGCAAGAGCCTACCATCCAAGGGCCTTCAAGAGAGTAAGAGCATAGCGTCCAAAGGCCTTCAAGAGAGTAAGAGCATAGCGTCCAAAGGCCTTCAAGAGAGCAAGAGCCTACCGTCCAAGAGCCTACCGTCCAAGAGCCTACGGTTTGAGGGCCATCAAGAGAACAAGATCCTACCATCCAAGAGCCTTCAAGAGAGCAAGAGCCTACGGTTCGAGGGCCATCAAGAGAACAAGATCCTACCATCCAAGGGTCTTCAAGTGATTAAGAGTTTACCGTCCAAGGGCCTTCAATAGATCAAGAACCTACCGTACCAGGGCCATAAGAGAGCAAGAAGCTACCGTTCAAGGGCCTTCAAGAGATCAAAAGCCTACCATCCAAGGGCCACGAAGAAAGCAAGAGCCTGCCATCCCAGGGCAGTAATGAAAGCAAGAGCCTACCGTCAGAGGGCCTTCAAGAAAGCAAGAGAGTGATAATCCAGATTTGCCAGATCCAGTTTATTTATCATGCTGTTGAAGATTAACAATAAGTATACCTGTAGAATTATATTAGATGGATTAATTAAAAATTGCATTTGTTTACAAATTCCAGGAGATTGAAGATTGACAATAGGTGTAGGCTACCTATAATATTGTACTAGTTAGATAAATTAATAAAAATTGCATTAATTTACAAGTTTTAGGTTTTTATTTAATTTTTCCCTATCTCACCCATGTTAAAATCAATTCCCTTCACCGTTTTCATGTTATGTGAGTATTTATGAGAACTAATCACCCGCATAGTGAGAGGGACAGCTGTATAACATTTTCCTGTTTTCTTTAATCTCAAAAATGTTATCCCCTATAAAAACACATGATTTTTTTTACCCCCCCCCNTTATTTTTACCCCCCCAATTAAAAACGTTCCTGCGCCACTGTGCGGCGTGACTAGAACTCTTGTATAGAGAGAGGGATTAGGTCTGTATGATTTAATCCTAATCTAAATGTGTATGATAAAACTTTTGTTTATGTTATGGTGTGTATTTTTTTAATGCTCAAATAACTTGTTTACTACCAAAAACAAGTCAATACTAGATCCCAGTAAATCGAATGGGGGTGTGAGGCTAAATTCCCTAACTCCACTGCCTTACTCGTGTAAATGATAATGGTGATTCGGTATGTGGTTAGCACACCTGTATCCATGGTCTCGTTTGCTTTCTATGTGAACGGTTTTCTTTCATGGAAACTTTCCCTTTGCTTTACAAACAAGTACTTGTGAGTTTCCCTAAAATTTACCATCCCTGTCCTATTTCAATCGATTAATTTAAGTCACTGATAAATTCACACTGCTATTATTTGGCCTCTATATCCTGTTCTCTTTAAGTTAAATAGTTTTAAGTCTATAGACACTGTTTGCGCTAATGGGTCAAGCAGACAAAGAGTTAGTCTTGTCTGGGTTTGATACTGATGGAGGAGGTGGAGGTTCAAACAATGACTGGGTGTACTGAGGTTCTTTCTTTTTCACTAAATAGCTATCCACTCTCCCCCTACATAAATGTACAAATACCTTTTAAAATCTGCCTTTCTCACCCCTCCTAACTTTTTAGTGTAAATATGGTAATATCTCGGCCAGGGAGGAAGATGCGAGGCACAGACAAAATAAATGTTGTCGTTCTATTAAATTAAATATTACAGGCTCCCCCTCATACTTTTTTAGGACCCTACAGCACTATAGCCCTTCAATCCCCTATATCCATCAGGCTTGAGATGTAAATATACATAATGCTTTGTTAATGCACAATGGAGGGAAAATAATGTTTTAAAATAAAGTGTATACCACAAAGTACTCAATGATAAATTAGAGTGTGTGCTAATTTCAGAAAGAGATAGAAGACTTTAGTGACAGATATGAACATATTCCAGTATATTTTCAATCAGAAAGTTTTAGATAGTTGAATTCCAGGTGAAAGGAGTTTATTCATAAAGGATTTGATTAAATATAAACATATCTGGTCTAAAGCAGAACCAATTTTAATTAAACATTCTACAAGTCAATATGTGAGTGTGAGAAGAAAACTGGGATTACTGTTGTTGCTTTATTGTAACACATTCTATGTGTTTGATGTTAACGTCTTTAAGAGAAATTAAACCAAAGTAGAAACTTTAAAACTTGGGATATGCGTACAATTTAAATAGGTGGAAAACTTTTCAGAAACAATCAAGGAATATGCCCTATGCTATCTTTAACCTCTTATCTATTTTAAGGGGATTTTTTTTTTTACATTTTAAATACATATTTTTATGTTTTTACTAAGTATCACTTATCAAAAACCAAGATAAATGAAATGGGCAGATGCTAAAAGTAAATATTAACAGCAGTTAATATTATTTACTTAACACTATGTCAATAGCTGAAAAATTGGAAATGTGTCCAAGATAGTGTCTTGTGGACATCAAAGATAATACAAAGATGTCTTGATAAATACTCTCCAATACAGAGATTGTTTTCTATCACTTCTATGATAAGAAGTACTTGCGCTTCTTATCGAGGACAGATAAATTATCATATTAAATAACACACTTGATTATGAAATATATTTGATGTTATAATATAATAAAACACACACAAACTACAATCTTTTTTGTTCTACATACCAACATTATATAATTTTAGAAATTACCAGGCTAAGTGGTTAGAGTGTTCGACCCCAAGGTTAGATAATCCTGGTTCAATTATATGTTATTATGAAGAAGAGATGTATTATTTCCATTTGGGTTGGTCCTGATACCTATTAGTAATTATTTAGGTGCTTACAGTAAACAATGTTGAGATTTGAAACTCAGTTGGGTGTACTGAGCTATTTCTTCCTAGATCGTTTACCACTTTCCTTCCATATTAATGCCAGCTACATTTCCTTTACATTTTATCCTCCTCACCCCTACTTCATTAGTGTAAGTATGTGGATGGCCTGTTATATATATATATATATAAAGTGTTGATCCCTAGTACCAGAAAATGAGCTTCCTGGGTAATATGGCAAAGAGGATAGCAACTAATGCATTGTTTTAGATGGCATTTGTCAGAGACTAGAGTTCTTTCACCCCAAACCACTCGACTACCAGACCGAGCAAATATTATTTCATTGTTTATTATGCCGGTGATATTATAGTGAGTAATGGCACAAAAACAAACTTTTTTTTTTATTTGGGGAAAGGGGGTGACTGTTTCAAGTGAGAAAATGTTGCTAAAATTATTTGAATGTTTGGTAAAGTTTCATGTGGATACTCTCACCCCTACAATTTTTACTTTATCATCTATAGAAAAAGTATTGTAATATGAAAAATGTTGACCTTAAGATTTAATTTTACATTTAATGTGACCCCAAACTCAAAAATGTGGATTGTACTATTCTGTCTAGCTGTCTGTCTGTCCCTGGGTCTAGATAGACACAGTTTGATGGATTTTGTTCAAACTTCATATCTAGATGTGATATGACTATGCCTTTAGATTTGACCTTGACCCTAAATTAAGGGTAGTTTACTAACAAGTTGGTTTTTTATTCAACACTTTTCAAAATGGCTCTATGTAACAAGTTTTTTAATGTATATCTGGTTAAGTGAGTTTGACATGACAAATAAAAATGTATACATGATTTTCAGGGGAAATTATGTTTAAGGTTAGATTACTGATATAATGAATGATTTTTTTTAAATTTGAAATATTTTTAAAATGGCTCCAATGATTTTGTTTAAAAATGGTATTTGGTAAGTTCTTTACTATATAAATAATTTTATTACATTTTTTAAAAAAATAACTCAAGTTAATAGTATTTTACTGAAAACTTATTTTTGGAAGGAAAAAATCCAACATTTTTGTTCTAAAGTGGTTTCTAGGGACTATTTAGCCTAAAAAATAATAGTGTTTATTTATTTTAAAAAAAATTAAGGGTAATTACAAATTTAAGCAGATATAAAAATTTTGGAAAATTGTATAAAAGATTTAGCATATAAAGACATAAGCATATAAGACATATAAAAATTTTTGGAAAATTTGAATTTTTTACAAATGTTGTTTATTGTGACCAAAGAGAACATAAAATGTTTGGTTTTTCTGAGGAAAACTTAAGAAAGCATAGTTAACTGAAAACCCATTTTTGGAATTTTGTAGCAAAATATAATACACTGTGTGATAAAGTTTGTACACAATTGTGTCATACCATTTATTTTAAATTAGTGTACATTTTCGTTTAGTTAAAAATATTTTTGAAATTATTAACAATATAGGCCTACTTATGATCAATATCCACACAAAAATAAAACTTACATAAAATACATCGTTATTAAGCGATCAGGTGTGATTTTTTTTTTCTTAGAAAAAAGATAGACAAAAAATGAAAATTTTTCCACTAATAAAAATGTATTTGAGTATAAGGCATCCATGTATAGCAGCCCCCTGACCATCTTGTGCCACTTAACGTGAGCTGTATGTATGAACTCACCAATACTCGTGTGGCATGCACAATCTTGGCTAGGACCCTCATGTTGCTGGTAGCAGTGTCTTGTTATGAGTGTTATAACTAACACATAAGATACATCTTGTCGAGATTCGAATGCCCACTTGACCTTAGCCATTTTCTATTATACTCGTTGGCTTATCTTGTCTTCTGGTTATTACAATGTGTGTAGTTTAGCTAGAGAGCAAGAGCAGTACACTCTCTTGTCTTCAGGTTACTACACCGCGTGTGGTCTAGCTTGAGAATAAGATATTTACACCCTTTCTTATCTTGACTTATGGTCACTACACTGTGTGTAGTCTAGCTTGAGAATAAGATATTTACATACTCTCTTATCTTGTCTTCTGGTCACTACACTGTGTGTAGTCTAGCTTGAGAATAAGATATTTACATACTCTCTTATCTTGACTTATGGTCACTACACTGTGTGTAGTCTAGCTTGAGAATAAGATATTTACATACTCTCTTATCTTGTTTCTGGTCAGTACACTGTATAAAGTCTAGCTTGAGAGTAAGAAATGTACACACTCTCTTATCTGATCATCTTGTCACTACACTGTGTGTAATTTAAATTGAGAGTAAGAGTTGTACACATTATTTTATCTTGTCTTGTGGTCAATATACTGTGTACAGTCTAGCTTGAGAAATACATATATACACATTCTTATCTTCTCTCCTGGTTACTACACTGTTTGCAGTCTTGCTTAACAAATGTATACACTCTCTTATCTTGTCTTCTTGTAACTACACTGTGTACAGTCAAGCTTGAAAGCAATATCTGTACACTTTCCCTTATTTTGTCTTCCTATCACTACAATGTGTGCAGTCTAGTTTGAGAGTAAGATCTGTACACACTCTTTTATCTAGTCTTGTGGTCAATTTATTGTTATGTCTAGCTTTTAGAGTATCACATGTGCACTCACTCTTACCTGGGCTCCTGGAGACTGCACTGGGTGTAGTCAAGCTGGATGTGTTCTCTCTCTTATCTGTGTTTATGAACACTCCATTTTGTAGACAAGGTTGAAAGTGACATACTTCTATCTGGTCTACTGTTCACTTTGTTGTATGCATGGAAGGTTGTGTCATTTCATCTAGAAAAAGAATTCACTATTGTATATTAATAATAGGCCTACTATCGGTGCTCCTGTTGATCATATTTTATCTTTACTTTTTCATTTACTTTCTTTGATTGGGAGGAAGTGAGCCTTTATATGGTTAACACCCTATTAATAATAATAATAATACTTAACACCGCATCTTACTACCCGTTCGGGTTATACACTTAAGTACTAATTATGCTAATGGGTTAGGAATTAGGAAAGTTGAATTTAGAGGAAGTTAACCCGCATTTGCGTGGAGGAAATATGGAAAAACATTTAGGAAAAACCACCTCCAGTTCACCTGAGAGAGATTCGAACCTCGATCTCCCTGTCTTTGGCAGTCTAGCTCAACATGAATCTAGTGCGTTAGCTAACTACGCCACCGAGGCGGGTAAATTATAACACCCAAATAAGATGTGAATATTTATTTTACCATTTAAATACCCTTTTAAATTTCCAATTTTCAAAAATATCCTGGAGTCCCTGAACTAACCTTGCCTCCGGCACTTTAGGGTGCATCTTAAACCCTCTTATCCCCATAGGTTTTCCTTGATAACTTATTTATTCAAGACTACATCATTGACTCACTACAACACTGATTCGTAATACATCAACATAGATCTTTCCCATGTGATGTTTGCAGAGCAGAGCCTATATTTAGTTCTTCAAATAGGGTACTATGTGTTGGGGGGAACATATCAAAGGTACAACTTTAACAAGGCTAGATACTAAAATTAATATTTTTATAATTTATAGGAAAATCTAGAATAGCAAACATTATACAATATGTCAATAGTTACAGCTGTTAAAACACTTCTTTTGAATGCATGACAAATATTTAACCACTTTCTATACAAACCTTTGTCAAAATTTAGGCCTAATCTAAAAGTTAAAATCAAGTTTCTCTTAGATACTGCATAGTAGAAAATGAATATCTAATGGCTTGCACACTGTTAATACTCAGCTAGAAATTATTTTTAATTATTTTCAAACCAAATGCCTGTGCCGCTAAGAGGGCATAAAAAAACAACTTATCATTAAACAAGTTTAACCAGTCCAGTATGCAAAAATAAGGGTTTGTATAGTAAGTTATTTTTTATCATAAGAGATAATTTACTATTTTAAACAATAAAACCATATATTTTTGTGTTAATTTGCTTGAAATAATGTATTCCCTTTGTTTGAATCATTTCCACATCCATTTTTCTTTCTCCATATAACTAATATAAATGGTACACATGTAGAATAATAAACAACTACCCCAACTATTATGAGTCACCGATGCAAAACATATAATTATCTTGATATAATAATACACAATAAAATATTGTAATACTTAGATTTCACATATAAAATTGTAGAGAAATAGAGAAGTGGCAATTGATAATTTCCCAAACAGACATTCATACTTAATTTGTATAGGCCTGTTTATGATTTATAATCAGATAATCTTGCTTCTGAGTTTTACATACACACACATGTGTGCACATGCATGTACATGTGTGTGTGTGTGTGTTTTAAACTAAAATAAATAAATATGGTAAGCATGTTTTGTATTCAAACCCCACAATCTTCTGGAAGTGCATTCTTCAACTATAAAAAATGTTTCAGCGTGTAGCTCCTTGTGTTGTGTGATGCTGATTACACTTTTCTAATTGTTGATGTAGGAGGTGAAGGATCACAAAGTGACGCAGGTTTATTTCACCAATCGAATCTTGGGGTGTGTTTGGAGGAAGGAAGCTTAGGTCTTCCTATTTCAAACTTTTTACCGCACAGTGAGGTTGACATGACCTATTTCCTGATAGGTGATGCGGCATTTCCTCTCAAGCCATATCTGATGAAACCTTTTGGAGG
>CABFWO010002487.1:102918-113398 GCA_902155825.1 Timema genevievae
ATTATTTTTTTTTTATTTTTTTTTAATTACTATAATTTTTTTGTTTTCTACTATCTATAAAGTGAAAACAAAAAATCACAATCAAATCAGTAGAATGTACTAACCCATTCCCTGGCACGGGCATTGAACAGTGTCTGTGTTTGGCTGAAAGTTCACTTCAATAAATTATTGTAATACTATCTATTGATGAACCAATGTACTTTTAGCCAGTCTGAATACTTCATACTGAAGCTAATAGATGGGGCTATGAGTTAAATGCTATAATATGGCTATGAATCAAGCAATAAATGAAAACATAGGTGAGTAACAAAAATATGTTTTAGATAAAAGTAGAAAAATGGCTGCCGGTCCTGCGTTGATTGATGTGCTAAGCACGCACCAGGAAATTGGTTAAGCTAAAAACTATTAACATAATAATAAAATTAAAAAGATATTAAGTGGTTATATAAAAACCTGTAATAAATGTTATAGTAAAGTGACAAGCCAATTAATTGGAAAAAAAAAAAAGTCAGTCTGAATCATATGTATCCTCACATTCCGAAGTCAATTTTCTAAATTTATTTCAGAACGCCAACTTTTCCCGCATCTTCACTGTAAACTTAAGCATCATTTCGATGCCTTTCCCAATCAAATGAACGGGATCTTCTATCACTGTTTCCATGGTACTTATTTTAGAGTTAATATTAGCTAAGGTACCTCTTAGTAACTTCAGAACAAGATCCACTTTTATTTATTTTGGGGTAAAGGGGGGTGCAAGGTTTGTCCATGATACCGCCTGTGACTTAATTCCTCTTTGTGGTAGTGAGGATGTAGGAGGGCTTACATCAATGTCAGGAGGCAGCCCTATAGTTGATGTGGGTGCATTTTTATCATGCCCCTCTGTCATCTCAATTAAAAACCCGACAGTCTCACCAATATCTTCTGTAGGGACGCTAACCGTGCCTGGGCCATTCCATGCCAAGTGATCCAAATTTTATCCACTTTTTATCCACTGACCCAAATGGATTTTAATAAAATTTGGCACAATTGTTATTCCTACAAAAACAGTTAAAAATCTAAAATGTCATAATTTTTTCTTATTTAGTTTTTGAGCTACACATTTTTTTAAATTCAAAAACGGGCATTTTGAGCTTCACTGTCCATCATGTTTTATTTAATTTCGGCTAGAAATAAGATAGATGAAATAGAAACCCTTTAGTAGGGTTTTTATTGGGCTTTAAAATGATATATCACATGCTCACATTAGGGCATTTTAAAAGTTCAAGGTCAGCAACTCAAAATTTGATTTTGAATTTCTCAAAAAAACATGTTTTAAATTTTTGAAAAAAAAAAATCACAATCTTTCATTTATGTCTCAATGGTATGCATGCCAAATTACAACATGGGATCACATTTAAATTAGTTTTTAATAATATTAGGGTCACCAAAATAATACCATGATCGAGGTTCTCATAGCAATAAATTAAAATAGGCTTATCTAATTAGTAAATTCACCAAAATGAATTTGTTTTTGTAGCCTACATATATTTTAATAGAATATTAAAAAAAGTTGTGATTAAAACTCACTAAAGCCTACAGAACATTTATATGTTTTGTCTTAGATGGGCATTTGGCGTTTAAGATGGTAACAGCTATAACACAATTAAATACATACCACAAACAAGATAATACAAATATGAAACAATGTAATATTTAACAAAAAAAGCTTACATTTTATATTCTTGTGTGATATTCACTTTGAATGAAAATTTTCTTCAAAGCATTATTTGCAAATTCCATTTCTTCTCTCTTCAGTGTGTATATCCAGCCAGTTGCTGCTGTTGGTTCAAATTTAGTTAAAATTTGTTTGACAGAAATAGGCAGTGTCTGCCTTGGTGGGAAGACAAAAGATGGTGCAGGTCCAGCCGGGTGGAGGAATGTTAATATCACTTCTTCACTTTGAAAATTTACAGTTAAAACATGAGACAGCCACCATTGGTTATTGTATTCACATGCGTTATCCTTGTTTAATAGGCTTTCTGGCACATCGATTGATTTTTTTTAATTGCATAGTGTTTGTTCTAGGAATTTTTATTTTGACACCATGCCGCGTGGCTGCATTTACCCCAGAGGTCGGGGCAAGTGCAGCCAGGGCTTGGAATTCTATATTAGAGTGTTCCTAAAGAAACACTGGGGCAAGTGTATTTTAGCCCATTTTTTACAGATTCTGACAGTTTTTGAATCATTCAAAAATCTTTATCCTGTCAAAAGTTACGAAATTTTTCCTGATGGAAAACACAAAAGTCACAAAAACCGTGAGATGTTGATATCTTTACAAGGAACATATTAATAAATTTATTTATATGGTAGGCTACTTAGATATTTTGTCCATGTTTGTTGGACTTCCAGGCATGTTACATATGGTTTTGTTCAATTAATGAAAGCAGTTTATTTTTATTTTCAATGTTTGAAGAATCAGCACTTTGGCTCTTTGAACTTTTTGGAAACACAAAATCACTTCTATATGGTAAATAAAGTTTGTTCTTACTATAGTCCTAACTTAAAATGTTGTATAGCTTAACCTAGACTTAACCTATGGAAACATTATTCTTTTTGCATGTATTTGGTCTATTATTGAATGTTTAATGAAGCAAACGACACTGAAAAATGAATTTCTCCTCTACGTCCTAATTGAAAAAGCAAAATAATATTAAATAGCCTATAAACTAAAGTAATAAAAAATAAAACAAACAAAAAAAATTGTAAAAAAACTGGGCCAAGTGCAGCCAGTGTGGCTACAATAGCTCCGGGCTCCTGGGCTGCACTTGCCCCACGTGCAAAATCGCTGGGGCTAGTGCAGTCATAGCTGTATTTTTTTACAGAAACATGCTAAAGCAAAATAAAGCACATGACATTTAAAATGTTTTTGCCCTCCAAATCAAAAAGGAGATTTGGGATCCAGGAGCTTCCAGAAGATTATTAAGAAAATCAGGCCATATAGGGTATATTGGAGACAAACCAGAACCTTAACCACTAGACCCCAAAGAGGCATTTACAGAACCTAGACGTAAAAAGAGCAGATCAGTGGATTATTCTTTTCACTTTACTAACTAAAGACAAATAATAACTAATTAGGAGCCCAAGATTGCAAGACTTGGTTTTGAAATTTTCCTAGTACTAATAGTCAACAAAAACATTTCCTAGAGCCAACAAAATTAAATTTCCCTGAATCGATTCGAAGTTTTTATTTATTTCGATCTTTCAATTCGATCTTTTTGAAATCACTAGAAAAAGAATCGATATGTGAATCAGATCGAGGCCTTTGAATCGATCCAAAACATCGATTAATCGAGGGCAAAGAATCGATTCTCTAAAAGATCGATCCAAGATCGAATATCCCTAGTCAGTGTCAGAATGAGAATATGCGAGTGACTGACGTTGAGAGAAAGCACGTGACATTTCTTGCTACTGCTGAGACAGTCAGAAGCCGCGGGAAAAGAGACTCCGATTGGTGACCTGACAGTCTAGATGTAAAGTGTCAGACTTCTGTGCTGGGGGTCCAGGGTTCAATCCTCGGTCCCGGCACAGATTTATCTGATTGCCAAACCCTTCCTTCAGACGTGTATTAATCACAACTTGTGAATGTGAAGAATACAAGCCTCCACCGTGGTTCGGATCCCACGTTAAACTGTAGGTCCTCCATCTCATCTCACAATCACACTACCATTACACATTAGCGTAAGTGCGTATAAACCGAATGGGTAGTAAGATGCGTTGCGAAGAAGAAGAAGAAGAGAGGCTCGGAATTGACCCGTTTGCGGTCAGACCATGCAACTACCGATTCGGTTACTAATGTATATGATAGCCCATCCTATATAATTACATTTTCAAACTCATATGGTGTAATATTTGGGTCTATTCAAGGTAATTTTTATCTTTTCTGCCAGTTGGAAAAGTTATTAGAAATAGTTATATATTATTAACTAGCTTTCAAATATATATCTTCCCATTATATTTTTTGGGATACATATTTATTCAACTCGTCAACGTAACATGACATTATGTTTGTGATATTGAAGAGTCCGAAAGATTGCAAATAATCTAACTATAACTTTTTAAAAAATGAAGTAGAACTAAAATATAAACAACCGAAGTTATGTCAAATGTACAAGACTATATTTTTAAGACCAGGCTTATGATCTGATATCCAAAAGGTCTACCATTACACACATTTAAAGTGATCCTAAAATTCATAATTGGTGAAAAATACAGGAAAAATAGCTTCGTTACATTGAATACATCCTTCGGCCGCCACAAAGTAAGTTTCTGGTTGCGCCACCTGATAAAGCCATCGTAAGCTGGCCGGGGTGTGCCGGGTATTTAAACCCGACCTATCTCGCCGTGTCTTGAAGGACGCCATAGTTGGGTAGGGCATGGGCAAAGCACCAAAACAGGGCCAACAGAGTTGGCTGGTAATTATGGAAATGTTAGTTGGAACTGGTTCCGCCCACAGCACTGCGATAACTAGCTACGTGATTTTAAACAGCCGCCATTTGTATACCGCGTGATACTTAAGATTATTATACGAGACTTCTTCTATGAGTCTTATATATATATATATATATAATATATTTTTACTACCGTGTGTGCATTCTAGAATTAGTGCTTGATTTCAATAACTTACGCAAGTCAAAGTGACAGGTTTTGATGAGAAGGATTTAATTTACCGTTACGGATTATTATTCAACTATTAGTCGATTTATTTTAGTTGATTGTATTGATTTATTTTTTATTGAAATCACTTAATTTTTTTAATAAAGTTAGATAAATAATAGCTATGTTAAATTATGTCGGTTGACGTTATTTGAACAAACATAGAGGAAGTTAGTTTAAATACCCTTACACAAATTTTGGTTCAAATCCATATAAATAATTTATTTACACATTTTTGTTTTCATACTCTATGCAATGTACCAACTCATTAACATGAATGGTGTGAAAGCGTAATCAATTAGACCTAAATAATATAACTAAATTATATTTTTCCCTTGCTATAAACATGATTTCTTGATTTTATTAATTAAACATTTCATTAATTTTTGGGGCAAGGGGAGCCATTGTCTTCCTTGCCCCATCCCCCCTCCTCCCCACTACTAGTACAATTACAAATATTTTGAGAATATAGATCATTGGTAGGGCCTATAAGCGATGACCAGCAAACATTCTTAATTACTATTTTAGTAAACCTGGCCCAGATTGTGTAGAGTCAACACAATCATTATATGATGCATAAATGGCAGCTATGACACTCTAAAAGAAGATTGTGTGTGTAATGAATAGTTTTTGTTCTGTTTATGTAATTTTTTGGAAACTGTCCATAACTTAGGATATTTGTGCTATTTATGAGAATGGATGCTGAAAATGTTCTTCGAAGTATGGAAATAAAAGGTACACAAAAAAATAATGTGTGTTTTTTAAACAGGAATCAAGAAGTGTAATTTTATATTTAATTCAATGCTATGCGAGAGGAAATTGGTTTTATGAGACCGTAAACATTTTGGGTATGTGGAATAATTAAGTATCAAGAGGTAAATAACTAACAACCTATCAAGGTGAACTTCTTATTGTAGTGAAGAGAGGGAGCGCTCAGGTCCCAAGAGGTGTTCAAAGTTAGGTAATTTAAAGACATGTGTGAGGCCCACTCTAAGCCAACTTAGCAGGCAGCAGAGTCTTGAAATAAAAACTTTGTAAATAAAGCTTTTAACACAATTTAATTGGCGTACAACCCGAACGGGTAGTAAGACACGGTACCCGCCTCGGTGGCGTAGTAGGACGGAGAGTGCGAAGTTCGAATCTCGGTCGGGTGAACTGGGAGGGGGTGGCGGTTTCCTAAATGGTTTTCCATTCTCCCTTCACGCAAATGTGGGTTGACTTCCTCTAAATTCAACCTTCCCAATTCCTAATCCATTAGTGTAGTTAGTACTTAAACGTATAACCCAAACGGGTAGTAAGACGTGGTGCTAAACTAAAAAAAAAAGTAAAACATGGTGCTGAAAAAAACCCTATTTAAAGCGTCAGGCTCGCAATAGACAATATAGCCAGTGACTTCTTACGACGCGTGTGATATATATTTCAGAGAGCCCCACGGATTGCAGGGGCGTAGTTCGGAGGCGTTCCCCTGGACCAATCTTAGGTTCCTTTAGGTGCAACCAGGTTAGAGCAGGCCGGACACTTGACAGTCGGGCTCCGTTCCTTACATCGGGCGCACTTCCATACTAGAATACAAAAACTAGTGTTTTACTCAAATATCACACAAAATATTATACTGACAATTATTTCACAAAAATTGTTTGAGCAACAAAAAAAAACACTTTTTTTTTTAGTTTCTTCAGACTTTTATAGAAGTTAATTTTCTAACCACCGGGTACTTTTAATTTTGGGAACAACCGCAAACACACATAAATAAAAAGGTAATATTTTATCGATAAAAATTTATTAAAAAAAGGTCATTTAATTCTTTTAAACTGTGATGTAAGCCATCGTCTGTGATCTTACCAGCTACTCGGAGACTCGCTACCGAGCATTTTGTGATAAGGGGCGAACATTGCACCGTATTGAGCCAAGGAGCGAGCATTGTGAAATATTGTACCCTTGGGCGAGCATTGTACCGCATAGTGCTCGGGAGTGACTTGAACCCGGGAACGAGCATTGATCTATATTGTACCTGGAATCAAGCATTGGTCCATATTGTGCCACCAGTAGCGAGCATTCTCTTGAGAAACACCGATGACGTCAGAGGTGTCATTGCACTCCGCTAGAGGCGCGTCCTTCAAGGAGATTACACGTTGCTCGCCAGCCAGTAAAGCCCGATGCTACCTCCGGAGTGAGTACCATCTTACCATTACAAATTAATGAATAACCATAAGAGTTAGAGTTCTATTTTTATTTTCATTAGAGTAGGATGAGGAGGGTGAATAATTAAAATACTGGTCAACAGCGATACTACCTAATCCAAGGGAGGTGAGGTATTAAATGTAATGAAATGCACAAGTATGCGCATGCAGTGAGAATGACATTGTACCAGGGTGAGAGGGATTCTACTTGTGGTGGCTCATGGGGAAAATCCCCAACCAAAGATTTTTTTTTTAATCGAATCAATCTCGAAGTAATTTAAAGATTTAATAAAATCATAGTCGGGGTTGTAGGTGTTATGAAATGTATAAGACTCCAATGAACCGCTATCCTAGGCTTTGGCTTTAGGGTTTATTAATAATACTCTTACATGGGGGTTGGAGAGGGGAGGGAGGTTTGAATCCCCCAAATCCTCCTCTATCTTTGATAATCCCTGCTATTTAGCAGTCAGAATCAATTCTGGCCCCCCGGGGTTGGATGGCGACTAGATACAGCATGTCATATTTCTAATACATTGCTAGGCTAGCCTTGTTAGAGCCGCTGTGACCAGCTAGTGACCCCGGGGTCAGCACAATCATGGCACTTGACCCATCGACCCAAGACCCGGCTCGACCCTCTGACACGCGGGTCCAGGGAGGACACCCACAAAGTGCTCCCACCACGTATAGCTCTTGGACGAGAGCTGTTAAATACATCTACTATGAGCGTAGAAAGTGGGGTTATCTGAAGGGGGTCAAGAACCCCTAAAATTTTATGGCACCCCCTAGATGGTGCATATAAACGTATAAAAGCTTTTATTGACTAGTACAGTAAAATGTTCCCACCTAGAAAAGAATGGTTTTCTACATTGATGACTTGAAACAAACAAATTTAAATACGTTCACATCGTAATTTGAGCTGTGGTCACAGAAATGGTAAAACACTCCTCAGTAAAGACGGCTAAAGAATACTGTAGATACCATTACTGGATGTAGTGAAGCCCTCTTCCCAAATATTCGTGTATTAGCTAGGATCTTGGCAACTCTTCTGGTGACAACAGCTTCTGCAGAGCGGTCCTTTTCTACATTGAAATGGGTGAAGACCTATCTTCAAAACTGCATGGAACAGGGCTAGGCTTACCGCACATTGGACAGAGCACAGACGCAGTATATGAATAACTCAGTCGCGCCTAGGTCTGGTTGTAGTAATGGTACAGTTTTCCTGTGTCCTCTGCACCTCCATCACGTATTGCAATATTGCGATGGAACTTCTTATCCAGTTAGTTCAAAATAATCCAGTGTTGTACGACACAAGCAATCCAGACTACATGAGGACTAAACTGAAAGATTAGCCATGGGAAAAGATTGCTACCGAACAGAATTACTTAAAAGGTGAAATGTTTCTTGTCAGACCCTTTGTTAACTTTTTTTTTACAGAGTACAGTAAAACTAAATTATTAAATTCTGAGTATGACTCTGAATCTAAATCTAGCTATGCCTGTCCTGCGTGCAATGTGTGATGCCTTGCCGAAATCTCTTCCTGTGCTATGCCTGCCCTGCGTGCAATGTGTGATGCCTTGCCGAAATCATCTTCCTGTGCTATGCCTGCCCTGCGTGCAATGTGCGGTGCCTTGCAGAAACCTCTTCCTGTGCTATGCCTGCCCTGCGTGCAATGTGCGGTGCCTTGCAGAAATCTCTTCCTGTGCTATGCCTGCCCTGCAGCCAATGTTCGGTGGGACTTAGCATTGATGTCATTACATAGGAAACCAGTAGACATTAAAAAAAATTATAGAAACTTTTACGCCTAGGAAAATAAAAATGTACATTGTTTCTCTTACCATAGACAGAGAATATTCTTTTGCCATTTAATATATTTTTAATATATTGTGATGTGTACATATTTAGAATATATAATATTAAAATGTGCCCCCCTCTTTCCCGAAAGTATTTTCTGACTCCATGCCTGGTTACGAGGACCATAATCTAGCGTCAGCCTTCTAACACAAGTGAAATGTATTGACTGGCCAGCTTTGAGCTGACAGGAATAATATGTAGGCCTATAGAGCCACGCCACCAAGTAGAAAATGAACTAGAGTGAGCTCTCCAACTTAGATAAAAAAAAGAATTAACTATGATGAACAGCTATAAAATAGATGAACTACTCCTGTCAGCTCAATGCAGACTAGTATTTTTCATATGTGTTAGTAAGATGGAGTGGTATCTAGGGTTTTCATAAGGTACCCCCGAGTGGTTGTTGGAATTAGATATCTAACCCTAAAATTAAGGGTAGTTTACTGAAGGGCAAAAGACACAAAATCTATTTACGCAAAATCTGCTATAATGATTTAGATTAAAATTTAATTAACGTTACAAACAAAATTGCAATCCTCATTTACCTGTGAAAACTACTTTTATAATATTTTACATAAGCAGAAATATCTAATTTTGATCATATCGCCGCAACTATTTGAAATATGAAATTACTTAACATTCTAAAGTTGTAGCACTATTAAAAATAAAATATTTTAATTGAAATGTATTTTTATAAAACGATTATTTTCTAAGCTATAAACAAATATATACATACATACATTTTTACTAAGGTGTTTTAAATGTGAAATTAATTATTATGTTTTTTTGTGAACATAGATGTTCCTCTTTCCTCAATATTTTAGTAACAGTGTATAGTATTTCATTTATAATCTTTGGTAGAGTGTTTCTGAAACAATGTATATTATTTTGTTTCACAAATCTTACCAATTTTTAGTAAGGTGTCTATTTTAAGATGAACGAGAGGGAAAGTCTGTGCGGTGCACCGTGTCATTTATTTTACATGCTCACATCAGACTAATTAAGTTGATTGGCTGGTTTTTAAACCGTTTACTGTCATTATAAAGATAGATCAATGTGAGTATATTTCCTTTCAATTAGGTTACGCCTATAATAATGTACGAACAAATTCTACAGAGTATTTTTGTTCGGCTTTTCACAAAGAAAGTGACACTGATGACTTGCGTAATGAGCTTTCTTGGCTATGAACAATTTGATCTTCAATTAGCGTAACCAATAACCGTGTTGCTAAAGCTTGTAGGCATTCCTTTATATTTGATGTTCTCTTTGATTTTTGAGAATTCCCTTTGGCTAAGGAGAATATACTGGAATCTTGGTAGGAAGGTAAGTTTATAAATTATATTTTATTCTTCTTGTCTGTCTGTATCGTTCGTTTCTTATCACGTTGGACTCTAATCCGGGGGGTGGTAGGGTGTATTGAAGTGATAGGTGGCGTACTGGGTAATTGGCCGTAGAGCAGGCTCTTGGGAGGAGGGCTGCGTGTCTTCTTGCGGCTTCCTTACTGCGGCGGTACCGGGGATGAGTGGGAAGGGGATTCATGATGAAATGAGGAGATGGTGGAGGTTGTGTTAGGAAAGAAAATGGCAGCCCGGATGGTTCTGGCTCAAAGAGGAGCGAGAGATGGCAGCCCGATTAATCTGAGCGCTGGATGGCGGGATAAGGTGACTAAAAATTAACTATAGGCCCAATCACTCTGTTTGTTTATTCATGATTTTCTCTTTCCTTATCTCCAGACATCAACATGTTTTATTAGCTGGGGG
>CABFWO010002488.1:0-13429 GCA_902155825.1 Timema genevievae
CCCCCAATTAAATTCTCCCTACGCCCAGCAACTACCTACCTACCTAGCAACTCTATACCTAACGTAGCCTGGGTGAGATGAAAAATCCCATAAATGGTTATCATACAGTAGTGAAAACGTTTCACTGTGAGATTGTACGAAAATGTTTGTTATTATAAAGAAAACAATTAGAAAATGTTAGGAAGACAATGCTTGCTCTCTTCTTTAATTTTGATGCAATGGACGGTTTAAGAAATTCTTTCAAAATACTGTTTTAAGGAACTCTTTTTGGAAGATGGTGGATGTAAAATAACTTTTTAGGAATGGCACTAGATCCCATTTTATTCGCCACAATAAACTACCACTATGTCAAATGTCATGTCAGTATCAAAAAGTGAAGGTGTGTTATGCTTAGCAACTTCACTATTACGCCCAGGCTACGTTAGGTTTGGAGCTGTGGGGTTTTGGAATTATTTTCATATCGTTCCCAAGTTAAGTTAGGTTAGGTTGATGCTCTCTTTGGCGCCCCCTTTGAACTGACACCCCGGTTTTCCCAGCCCTTAAGCCGACCTTGTGTTCGAGGGTTCGAACCCAGTAGGAGTCAATGGATTTTTCTTGAGGGTTAAAAATCCGTAACACAATTTCCTTCAGAGAGGAAGTAAAGTCGTCGATCCCATGTCGATTGTGGCATAAAAAATAGCCCTGGGAGGTATGTAAAAATACCTTTCCCAGCAAAATTGATAGGCCCTTTCGCTCTCGCTCGTAGAAATTATCTTGTGCTGATATAATCAGTAGGTTCAGAAAGTGCATGTTATATATCTCAAATAAATATTTGTAGCATTGGAAACATACGTCATGATACGTTATTTATTAATTAGATTATTTATGTGTAACGTAATTTAGATTAGGCTAATTTTTTTAAATCATGCTTCCGGATTTCCCTTAATATGTTCGAAAATACAACCTCTTTTAAGGTTTTACGTTATCTTTGATTATTTTACGATCTGTTTACTTACTAATTAATATTTAAAATTGCATTTACCGCTTGGATGGTCGCGTGGCCTAAGGTGTCACCATCGCGTTAGACTGGACTGCCGATGACTGGGAGATTGAGGTTCGGATCTCGTCAAGGTGTACTGAAGGTAGTTTTTTTCCTAGAGGGTGTCCCGCTCCACCTCCACGATAATGCGGATACTTTTCCTTTAAATGTTACCTACCTCTTTCATAATACATTTGTTTATTAATAACTCGAACTGGTAGTAAGACGCGATACACACACAAAAATGTTACTTTGTTTTAATAACATTTCTTACAATTTTAATGGAAATTGATAAAAATAAGGAAAAAGTAAAAATAAACCAATAAGTATAAATTTAATGAAGAAAGTCCACCCAGGGATGATACATGACAACCACAGACAAAGCTTTGAGAAATTTATTTCTACTCCTACAACAGTTGGTACAGTGTTTTTCTAACAGTTTCTTTTTGAATTCAAAATGGAGTAATTCACAGTTTGTGTAAAGTGTATTCCCTCCTCTCTTTTTGTTTAGTAAAGGCAGCAATGCCGCATTATTTAGTGTTTAAATGTTTGTGTGACTACTTCTATTATGGAAGACGGAAGAAAGAAAGAAGATGCCACCTTTGTACATTGTATTCCTTCCACATTTTTCCTCTTTCCTTAGGTGGGCTTTCTTTATTTAATTTACACTTATTAGTTTATTTTTCCCTTTTCTTTGTTTCTATCAATTTCCATTAGAAAATTGTTTACCTATCGGACCACCTAATTTTTAAACATTCTACAATTTTTAAATGGTAAGGTAATATCGTATCACAACTTCCTTCGGAGAGGAAGCAAAGCTGTCGATCCTATGTCGATTATGCCATTTATAAGATCGCTGGAAGGTAATGTGAAAATACTTTTACGGCAAACAAGTTTAGGTTTTTTCTCGCTCGCTCACAGAAATACAGAGCTTCCAGAACTTCCTTAGGCTATGTGCTTTCTCCCAGGTGATGCGGGCGGCACTAACCTGTCGTCTTTAGTTACAGGCCGGAATACTGAAGTCTGGCAACACTGCGTTGAGACCGGTCAACAACATAGTCACGTGCAGTATTGCTGATTTAGTTCATTTGGTTTTATTGTGCGGAATGTTTGTTTCCCGTGTAATTTACTTGATTTGAAATTTTGTGTGGTTTACGCTTCTATTGCATTATGTTTTGGGTCATATAGCAAAACATACAATAGATGAACATTTTGTGGTTGTGATTAGTGATATTCAACGGCTGACATGATTCCAGAATTCTCGGTTTTGTACATCTGTGGCTAAACTTGCTACAAACTCTCTGTTAGTTTGGAATGCAGTTGTATTGATTTTTTAGTTGGGCATGGTACAGATGCTAACTATTTCAATGATCTTACCCGAGGAGGACTAACTAGTCCATCAAAAACAGTTTTGAGAATTGGAGTTAATGGACATACAATAATAAAGATTTTAATAACAGAAAAGTTGGAAAATAAGTTTCTTCACCACAAAAATCAGAAGAACCTTTTCCCGTGTACCCGCTTTGGTGGCAGCATGGTCTAAAGCGCTAATCTCACAGCAGACTAGTGTCGATGACGGGGAGATCGAGGTTTGAATCTCGGTCAGGTGTGCTGAGGGTGGTTTTTAAAAAATGTTTTCCACTCTCCCTCCACTCAAATGGGCACACCTCCTATAAATATAACCTACCTCATTCCTAAAACCACTAGAAATAAGTACAGAAGCATATTTAACCCGAATGGATATAGTAAGACGCAGTGCTAAAAAAAAACCTTTGACTTTGTTTGGCCTTTTCTGCGGTAATTCCTTGCATGAACTATTTTCTTTGGTTTTGTCAACTCTTGGAAATATACTGCTTATCAACTACATCAAGTATAGGAATAATGAACCTTGCAATGAACATTCTTGTTCAGAAAAGAAGAAAAGTTAAACATTTTACACAATGTTTCAAAATTCTATATCCCAAGACTGGTAAGTGTTTAAAGTAATTACATAAAAACACTCATAATTTTATTAAAATATTTGCTAAGAGCTACACCTGGACATACAAAATTGAACCCGGCACCTTTGGATCAGTGCAACAATGAATGCTCTTTCAAGGCTTCGAGCCAGTGTCTTTTTATAATTTTCATCATAATATTCTAATCGTGTTTGAAAACGGTATATAAATCCTTACCTTGCAAATTTATTTTAAAGTTATTATTTGTTGTATTTTTCAACCTCTAAAGTATTTTTACTTAATGATATACGCAAAATAAGTTTATATTAACTATCAGTATCGTTCTAAGTGGTTCATCAGTTTTTAAATGAAGAAATGTTATGTAGATATTCACACATTTATTCGTAAGAACCAGCAGATTTTTAGGCTTCACGACGACGCCACTAAAAGCGAAGTTGCCAAATTTAACACTATTGCCTGTAACTACAGACGGCCATCCATGAGTGAGTGTTGAAACCACGGACTTAACTGGACTTTCATAATCGTTACCGTGATTGCAACTATAACAAAACTATGTGGACTATATTATTCTCTATTAACAGGGTGTGAACTAGCAAACAAAACACCATGAACCACTGCAATAAAATACAACGATCTCACCAACCATCTTACCTGTTGGTCTCTACTAGGCACAGTGCCTATCACAGGCGTGGCATTCTCAACCCTCCACAGTTGGCGGCCAACTCCTAGTTGTGGCGTTCAACACCAGGTGCGCTCCTTCAGCCTGACACTTTAGGAGCGTATGTGACACCAGCTCCGGATGGATAGGAAGTGCATCAGGACCAACCCTCGGGTTGAAAACTCATTATTATACCAGTAAATGTAAACAGAAACAAGGACCATGAAGGGTAACTTTGGCAGTTTACGAAATTTTACTATTTTTGTGTGAATATATTTACTTTTTTTTTCCTTCAAGTGTTGGCGGATATGACGCTACTGTTTGTTTTTAATAATCACAATAAGTAACCGAATGCTACATATTTTAAATTTAATTTAAAAATGACAAATTTGAGAATCAAACCAAATCACTTCCTTTGGGGTCCTGCACATTGCTTTTCTACGATATTATTATTATTATTATTATTATTATTATTATTATTATTATTATTATTATTATTAGCACCGCGTCTTACTACCCGTTCGGGTTATACGCACTTACGCTAATGTGCAATGGTAGGGTGATTGTGAGATGAAATGGAGGACCTACAGTTTAACGTGGGATCCGAACCACGGCGGAGACCTGGCATTCCTCACATTCACAAGTTGTGATTAATACACATCTTGTCAGAGGTGAAGGAAGGGTTTGGTAATCAGATAAATCTGTGCCGGTTCTACGATATTAATTAGGGCGTGTATAAATGTGAGGGCATTGTCTACATATGGATTAGTCTATTTTTCAACAACCACCGGAAATAAGGCATGCTTTCGACGTTTGTGTGAAGTCACTTAAAAAACTGGCACTTAATATATACCCTCACCGGTGGGCGCCCGGATAGAGGTGTGAGTCCTCGTCTCTTTTTGGTTTGCCAGTCACGGGAAATTGGGGTTTGTATCCCGGCCGGTTATACTGAATAGATATTTTCCAAAATGTTTTCTCTCTCTACCTTAATGTAAACGCGGGTAAATTCTTCTTCCTCCCTCCTACTTAATCAGGGTTAGTATGATTTGCCCTCCTACTTCATTAGTGTTAATATGATTTGCCCTCCTACTCCATTAGTGTTAATATGATTTGCCCTCCTACTTCATTAGTGTTAATATTATTTGCCCTCCTACTTCATTAGTGTTAATATGAGCTGCCCTTCGACTTCTTTAGGGTTTATATTAGCCGCTCTCCTACTTCATTAGTGTTAATATGAGCCGCCCTCCTACTTCATTAGTGTTAATATGCGGTTCTTTCTTTCTTTATTAGTGTTATTACGAAGTGATATACTATTTCATTAATGTTAATATGCGGTGCACTCCTACTTCAATAGTGTCTCTCTATCAGAATCAAATACAAAATTGACTAATCTAATTTAAAAATCATAATATTTTTGCCCATATTCTGATTGTTTGTTTCTTTTATTGGGCATATCTGTTTGCTTGTTTTAAAACCTAATAGTCAAAACAAAACAATAGAATGTATAATTTAATTATCATTGTATTGCCGTAAAACAAGCAAAACAAGAAATAAAAACACTTATTACTTTAACACTGCGTAAAATCAACTACTGCGTTTCGCACTAAAAACAACTGATATTTTCAGCTGCAATCACTGTTGCTAACTTGTAAGTATGTAATTATTACTTACTAAGTGCTGAAAATTATGTTATTATGGGCGATTTGGAGAAAGTGAAGGAATAAATGAAAATGTGTTTTTTAATCAATTATTTAAATATAATTTTCAATTTCCTACCATTTTTCCGCCCCCCAAAACTTGCCGCCCCGTGCAACTGCACGTGTTTCACCGTCGGTAGAGACGGTCCTGTCGCCTACTGGGTTAAAGGTTTGACTCCCGGCACTGTCGAAAAATTGATCATCGATGAAACGTGGGTTTTCCCTTTCACAGTGATAAATTAATGGCCGGAAGGCTGGGGATTGTGTCTACTAGATGTGAGCTAGTTTATAGGTCATGTGCTGATAGAATCACTCTGTTCAGAAAGTGCACGTTAAATACAAATATAATTAAATATATATAATTGTATAATATATACATATGTATAGTATACTGCAAACATTACAAACAGAAAATTACAAACATATTATTTGCTGTGTATATATATATATATATATATATTAAATAATATGTTTGTAATTTTGTAATTTTTTAAACCCTTTTCTTCCTCACAGAATCCTACTACGTACACTTTTAATTTACAGTGCCGCTGTGTGAATGTTACGTTCATGAGATTCTGACAATTTGATAACAGGATTAGTTTATATTCGCTTCTTTCTCGTTTTTAGCTGTGTCATGGATGAACGAGGAAAAGAAGAATCGACTTACCACGCCTTTCACTGATAATTTCTATAGTGATAACGATCAAAGTTGGGTTTTAGATGATGTCAGGATTACTATTTCTCTCCTCCCTCCCTCTTTACTTCATTTTATTAAATACGATAGCCTTCTACCTCAATTCTTACTCCAACATATTTAATCCGTCCAAATTTAATCCAAATTTTGAATCATCAACGCGAATCAGTTAAGAATCTGATATCAAAATTTGTCAAGCTTTTTAATCACGTAGCCTACTAGTAGTTCTGTGAACAGTAGACCTCGCTCCGTCCACGTTATGATCTTTACTGAAGTATTTACATTTCTTCGAATTTCAAATTAAAATTTCTCTTTGGATTTTAAGTTGATATTTTTACTTGGCGATAAAGTTCGACAGAAAACATATATTTTTTAAAATAGTATACCTACATTATATCCATAGATAATAACCGTTGTGCAAGTGGTTTACGCAATATATGCCAAAAATTTAAAATATTCGCCTTAAGTATTTTATCTCTTGCAGTTATAAATTCAAATCACTTGGAGATGAGCTACTAAACGAAAAATTTTTTTTGAGCTGCTATCATTTTAAAACGAATAACCAGATTTAAAAACTATGTGTATGGACCTAAATCGTTCAACCAAGGTTAAAAGAATGTCCCTGTCAATTTTAATAAAAAAATGGTCAAGGCATTTAGCATTTATCGTGGAACAAACAGACAGAAAGATATTTGAGTGGCTGCCATATTGAAACGAATAACCCGGCTTTAACCTATGTATATAGGCCTACGTCGTTTGACCTAGGTTCGAAGAATCCCCCCGGTAATGATCGTTAAAATTGATCCACGCATTGACAGCTACCGTGGAACAAAGACCCAGACAGACAGATGAAATGCCAAATGGTCAAATTACCAAACTAACTCCAAACATGTTCTTTTTAGAATACATTTTTCTAATTTGAATCTAATATTGTAAATATATTCCAAATAAATTAATTTAATATTATTTAGAATATCTTCTGAAGTAAATTTCATAAACGTATTCCACCTTAGATACGCTTCTACCATTCCTTGTATCACCTGCCCCAATGAGGCGTGCTAACAGCTCGTCTGACAGGGAAACAAAAAACTGAAACATCCTTGATGTGTTTCTCCGTAACTCTGCTTCCACCTATTCTTGGGCCATCTGTTCAGTGATTCTGGAATATTATGTGGATCTGCCGGAGATGAAAATTGTGGTCGGTTTGTGCCGGTTGGTTTTGGAATGTTACTCCATGAGCTTATTTGAACATACGGGGGATTCCTCTGGCGTTATTATGACATAAGTATAGTCATGGGATTGAAATAGAGATCCACCTCACGATATACTATTTGGTTGTTTGTGCTAATTCCAGCAAGTAACGGGATGTTTAAATTTTGGAATTTACGTGATATAAAAAATAATAAGTTAATACGAAACCAAGAACCGATTCAAAGATTTAAAATTGGAAATGTTTCCGACCGAACATTTTCTAATATAATTTATTATTATTTACTAGTAGGTTCTCATAACCACATATATACCATGGAGTAAGAGATTTTAATTTTATCAGATAATATTTGAACTCAATCTATACTCCATTCACGGTAGGAATATTATTCTCTGAAAGGTTTTTTTTTCCAACCAATATCCTACTGTATAATAGATTTATGGTAGTGAAAAAGGCCTTTGAGAAAACAATTCCCACGCTGAACAGACTTTATATAAAACATGAATAATGTTTTAAGTTTATTGCCTTCAGCTTATAAACGTCTTTTCTCACTGCATGTTTGACTATTTTATTTTTGACTTATTTTATATTTCAAATAACTTAATTAATATTCGTTTACATTCTATCTTCAATTACTTCATAATAAATCATTATTATGTTTTCTACTTGTTTTATCTTTTTACTTTCTCTCTATCTTACAGGTAGAGAAAGTATGGTGATCGTCAAAAAAATCGAACTCGAGATTTTGATGAATTTTGACGTTTCATGACTTCCTGAATCCGAAAAAGTGGTTTTTGAATTTCCGTCTGTCTGTCTGTCTGTACCTCCAACTAGAGCCTAAACTATTTTACCGATTGAGCTGAAACTTGATATCTAGGGTTTTCATAGGGTTGCCCCGAGGGGTTTTTGGAATTGGATATCTACCCCTAAAATTAAGGGTAGTTTACTGAAGGGAAAAAAGAGAAAAAGTCGATTTTCTCAAAATCGGCTCTAACGATTTTGATTAAATTTCATTTATGAACATTAATAAATATTCCAAACAAAATGGCTACTCTCAATATTTCGGCAAAATGGCTTTAAGGGCTCCGGTCTGATGCGTAAATTAACATTTTTTATAATAGCTCCGAAACTATTTGAGATATGAAATTACTTAGCATTACAAATATGTATATATATTTATAATACAGATATTTTATCCGAAACATATTTTTATAAAATCAATAACTTTCAATCTATACGCAATTATATAATTTTTTTAACTTTTTGGACATTAAAGTTTAAGTATTGCGACCGTAAAAAAAACTAACCTGAAATGTTGATGGATGTCGACGTCTCATGACCCCCCGAACCCTAAAAAATAGTCTTTGCAATGCCGTCTGTCTGTGTGTCTATAAAAACTTAAAATTAAGGGTAGTTTACTGAAGGGCGAAAAGAGAAAAATTTGGTTTTCTCAAAATCTGCTCAAACGATTTTGATTAAAATTCGTATCTAGGCGTTGATTAAGATTATAAATAAACTGGCTATTTTCATTTTCCTATGAAAATGATTTTTAGGGTACTTTACAGAAGCGTTAATTTCCGTATCTCCACAACTATTTGAGAAACTAAACAACTTATCATTGCAAAATTGTAGGACTATTAGAAATAAAAAACTTTTATTTGACATATATTTTTATAAAAGCAACAGTTTCTGAGATATTTGCAAATATATTAATACAATTTTGTGAGCTTTAGTTGTAAACATATACTACTTAAGTCTTAACGCAATAATTCTCCAATGCCATAGAGTAATTAAATATAAGTATCTAAAAAAGTATGTTATTTTTCCTTAAATCTCTTAGGAGAAATGTTTGCATAGCAATGATCTATCTCCATTTTAGACTCAATAGTCAATATTTACATTTTTTATTGGTCAAAATGTATAAATGAATAATTAAATATCAATGCGATGACTTGAAGATCTGCAACACCTTATAAAATGTTAAAATTTTAACCAGAAATCGAAATTTTAATACGAAGTGTTGACCCTTGTGGAAGACATTAAACTGTTTGAAATGCTCTTAGGTGGACAAAGATGCGCCTCTTTTCTCATTGATTCTATATCATTGTATATTATTTTATGCGTGTTCTTATGTGGAGTGGTGATGATACAATGTACATTATTCCGTTCAGAAATCTTACGAGTTTATTGAAAGAGAGAGAAAGTTTGTGCGGTGCGCCGTACCATTTATTTTATATCTCTAATAATTTCTGACTATTTTGTTCCACCTGAACTAATCTCATTATGATCCAATAAAGTAAATTTCCTAAACTTAATTTTTATCCAAAGTTGGCAATCTCCATCTTAAATTATTTAAGGTTTTCATCCATTGTGTGGTTACTAAGGGCAACGCCGGCTATTTCTGCTAGTTTTAAATAATATAATTAGGAATAGAGTCAAATAAGTTAATAAGTATTTAAATATTGAGTAGATTAATAATATTATGAGGTTTCTAAGTTTTTGTGTCCAAGCCAAATAATATATTGACTTTTAGATTCGAATTTTGGACTAAAATTTTCCGAATCTGAATCTTGATTAACCTGTTTGGATTAAAACTTTTAATCCGACCAGAATATTTTAGATATTAAAATTCGTAATTTCGAATCTAATATGGATCCTAGAAAAATTTAGATTAGGATTCAAAAATTCGATGCTTCGCACAAGCGAATATACCTATATACTAAAAAACATTCATACCCATATCCCATTGCTCTTGCGCACAAGCTGGGAAAACAGATCTTATAAAGTGTGTGTCAAATCCAATGGAAACATTAACCAGGATGAACCAGAGGCAAACGCTCCTGAATCTGATGCACGAGGCCAGGGTTTGATACCATGTGGCTGAGGCTGAGGCACGATTGGTTTTATTAAAACTTTCTCTAGACGAATTTTTGGTGCATTTCCCGACCATATTAATATCTATTGGCACATTTGTTTAGATATAGGCTTACCTAATTATTTTTTCTTAAGTATTATTGCTTTAAATAAATTTGTGGCATTCGAAAATCAAACCGCATCTAGTTGTGTTTTTAGCTTTCCAAGAAGAATAACAAAACATAAATTCCATATTGTTATTTTGAGAATATTTTCCGTAGACCTATTTGGTATTATTTTAAGCCTTATCATCCAAAACAAAATTAAATTTATCAAGATAGTTCAAACTTTAATTTAGTTTGTATTGATTCGCGTTAGGGCTGTCCCCATTTAATAGCACTAATTGTATAGGTATGAGTAGGGTATTAATTTAGTTGAAATGTACACTTATTTACGCGATGGGAGAATGAAAACATAATTCAGGCAAAAATTCTCAGTACACCCGATCAGAATTTGAACCCTGACCTCTCCGTTACTGGCAATTTGGCATACTGCGAAAATGACTTCTTATACCAAGAGACCACCGATGCGGTTTAGTTGGATATAATAATAATTATTATTAGATCACTGTGTTTTTCTCGTTCTGCTATAAGTCCTACGTATCTATGCATAATTTACGTTAGCCGATGAATGTGTTAACGCTATTATGACAGGTTTCTCGATGTCATAAAAAAGTTGTTAATCTTTATATGATAACAAAAACTACAAGAAGTCTGAACTATCGCTGAACTTTGCTACAAATTCTGTGATTTGGACACGCAAAAAGGCTAGGCCTGAGAACGACGGCCAGTATGTTTTACTATTTTTAGTAAATATGAATTATCGCTTTGAAAAACATTTATTCGTTACGTATATTTTTGAATTTATTTAAATTTGATTAATTTGTTCGAATCAAACTATAATTTGCGTCACACTAAAACATAAAAGTCATTAAGTTTTTTTTATTGCAAAGTAAAATGAACCTTGGTCACAGACAGGGTATAAACCAGATACACAGCCTTCAGGTTAAAATGGCTGAGCTAATTGGGAGAGCTT
Source organism: Timema genevievae (assembly GCA_902155825.1). NCBI lineage: Eukaryota > Metazoa > Arthropoda > Insecta > Phasmatodea > Timematidae > Timema > Timema genevievae. The sequence goes on from CABFWO010002488.1 coordinate 11,184, forward strand.
GATTCCTTCGACACGGGAATCGCTACGTGCAGTCTCATGTGGCAACGTCACTATCCAGCAGGCATTTAAAAAAAACAGTTTACTTTATAGATAGTTTGAATAGAGACGAAACAAAAATTGCCTTCTAGTGTCAATAAACAAAGCTAGGTTCAGGTAGCACCCCACCCCCCAATACCCACAAACGAGCTTACTCAGACTGCAAATTACAAAGAAAACGTTGAATACAAAGGGCCCTTTTTTGTTCAAGCCAATTTTCTATTTGTAAACAAGTTTCAAATCACTTTGACTAGTTATTTGTCTGAAAAGATTTGTTCATTTAAACGGAGTTGAGTTGAGCATAAACTATTCTGTTTGGACCACCGTCCCTTTACAACGAACAATCTGAGAGTGTGTTGTTTCACTTGGAAGTGTTGTTATCACTGAGAACTGCCACTAGCATTCCTCATTGCCCAAGGACTCATCTCAACCTGGCTCAAAGAGCTTAGCGAACTACCGTAAAGATGGGTGTCTGATGTATACCTCACCTGTGACCTTAGTTTAAATTTTCATTCTTTTGTTTTTGGCTAATTCACCGATAGTCAAATTACAGTATGTGTATGAATTGAAACAATACATTACTATAATAAATATGTATGAAAATTATGCATGGGCATGTTTTCCCCCCTCTAAACAAGAATGATGAGCAAAAGGCAAATTATATTTAAATATTTTGATCTTGTGTATTAATATGTATTATAACTTTATTTATGAGCTATATATAAATTAATAATTGTTTAACAAACTATGTAGAGGTTCAATAAACAGTATTTTGTTAACTGTTCGTATTTTATTAAATGAAAATATAATATGGTATCCCAAGGGTACAACCAAAGGAGGGTGGGGTTAGGGCACGTGTTCCCCCTCACCACAATTGATATGAAGTCAAGAATTTATATATTCTCTAGAACCTATCACTCATGACAACTTTATTGCTTTTCCTTACCTTACAACATTATAATTTTCTCCCACACCAAGGAGTTTTTTTTTTTCTATTAATATGGGAAAAATCTGAGGCCCACTCTCTTCCTTAATTCTTCAAACAGAATTTTGAATTTAAAATTTCAGACTTCTCTTGTTATCTGGGAAGCTATCTCTACATGCTTTCCAGAATTCCAATTTTCTACAATTCAGATTAACAAATATCGAGCCCTTCCTTTCCTAATTTATACAACCCCATTTTGAGTTTTAAATTTAAGACTTTGGCTATCTATAGCTTTATCTCTACATGGTTGTCAAATTTTCAATTTTTAACAGAGCAGAAAAGTTGTATAATTCAATTTATTTTGGAAATTTTGAGTTTCCAATTTTGAATTAGCAAAATATCAGACTTTAATTGTTAAAACCCACTACCCTCTGTACCTCCCTCCCTGCCCCCAGGCCTCAAAAAGGTTAACTATTATATGATATGATGCTATCTCTTAATAGATTATGTGTATGATGTTCGTGTTTTAACATTAAATCTTTCTTCAATTTGCTTCTAGAGGCAATCAATGTTAAGAATCTTATGCTGTTGGTATCTCCCAAAGTTATATCGTTTTGCACCCCTTTGTTAATCTTATTTTAATGGATTAAACAGACCAATCACTATAATAATGTTAGTTAGGTTATAACTGCATCTAAATATCATATTCTTTGAATTGAAAAAATGACACCTGGACACGGGAAATCTTACTCAACACCTATAATAACTTGACTATTTAATTCCTCGTGATAAGCGCATTCGTAAATTTGTCACTGAGCTATTGGCAGCAGAAAGCCTTATCTAGTCGAAGATGGTGATGTTATTTGATAGCTCGGGATCTTAATTGATGACTCATAACTCTGGCCACGAAACGTCTCCTGGATATCTCAATGGTAGGAACATTGGCGTACTAAGCAAAAGTTCCCGGGTTTGATTCCCGTGGCCAGGCTTCATAAACTACTGCTGATTTTCTCAAAGGCTTAAGTCTAAAATCGGAATAACCAAACTCAGCTTGGTATTACATCACTTTGTGTGCTTCTCATTTTTCAAAGTTCAAGTTGTGTAATAAATCACCTTACGGTCATGAGTGCCTGATAAATCAAGTAATTATAAACTAATCACCTTAAATTGATCAGCCAGTGGTACGAAGCCCTGTGTACAATGTAAGTCATCACCGCATCCTTTCTCAGATCTCCCCTTCCCCCTTTCCCTTCCAGTATATCTATCCCCCCCCCGCCCCCATCAC
>CABFWO010002488.1:13558-40929 GCA_902155825.1 Timema genevievae
CATCACATTATGAACCAGTCCTGCTCCCGACGTAGCTGTCTCGGCTGACTGTATATGGTCAGGAATATTGTTTCTCTTTCATTTAGTATAGACAAGTGTCTGAATGAACCACCTCAATGGAACACTTACATATCTCACAAGATGATTTATTTTAGAACCAGCACTTGACTGTCCCTGGAGATTGCGGTTTGATTTCGACAAGCTGGCGCGCCTTCGGTGTTGGTTTTGCCACGATGTGGGATAACTTTAAAAGAGGGAAATGTTGGGGAAGCACAAATCCAACAATTGAGCCTTTCTCACATTGGTTAAATAATTTTTATTAGCTTTCGTCCCGAGGCCAAGTGCTCAGAGAAGTCGTCTTAAACATTGTTTCGCAAATGGCGAGATTGTGTGCCGTGGCACATTGGTGCAGTGTGGCGGTGAATTAGGTGTGCCGTGCGGCCACAGCCCAGAGCGCCAAGCATCACTGTTCAATAAGAACGCGGTTAAAGTTGGTACGAGCAGCGGCCGTGCGTCGTCCGAATTATTACATACTGATATTTGTAATAAATCTGATAAGTTTTAGTGCGAAGTTTGAGTTATAGTTTACGCAAATTACTTATGGTTTGCACGAAATATTTCCAGATGTTAAAAAATCGGACAAAGAAAAACAACTTTAACCTTTAATCTGGGAATATTTTAAGTTACTTCAGAAAAAAAAATAGTTTATACTTTCCTAATTTTGATTTACCGTACAACCTTTGGACTGGGTGAGTAATACATTTTCTTGTGCCGCGGCGAGTACCCAAAACAAAATGGTCTGGAGAACTGGATTTAAAAAAATATATAGGGGCCTATATTTGAGGTATTTAACATGCACTTTCTGAAATAACTGATTATATCAGCACACGACTTATAAATTAACTTAAATCTATAACAGAAACAACATCCAGCCCCCAGCCGTTAATTTTTAATTGTGAAAGAGAAAACCCACATTTCACTAGAGATAGATTTTTCGGCCATGCCGGGAATCGAGCCCGGGACCTTTAACTTCAGTAGACAGACACTCTGCCGACTGAGCTAAGGTGTTGGACCTGAATAACTTTACTACAAGTCTCTAGTACCATGGTTCGATCTATTTTGTTGCTGACAAAATAAGCTATATTTGTATGTGGGTTAGTCCAGTTATCTAGTGAGTAAATATCTATCTGCTAGTATTTGTGTAGTATTAGGCAGGTGGTCCTAGGTTAAGTTTGTTTGTGTGCATTTTCCGACCTCATAGGTACCATACTACCTTGGTTCAGCTTTTTTTTTTCTAATATAAATAATTTATTGTGATGGAAGTAAAGTTGTTTTCAATGAGTTTGTGGGATCCGAAGTTTAAACTGTGTTTACTGTAGTCACGCGTCTTAAGAATGCTTCCCAAGAATAATAACACTAGGATGCTATTTTTTTAATATTTTATGTATATCGAACGGGTGGAGAGATGCGGGGAGCTAGTTTGCAAGATGTGTGTTGATATAGCTAATGTGTTTAAAAAAGTTCATTCTAAACTCACTGAAAAAGTAAATAGTATCTAGAATTGAATTAGCGTCATGATAATTTACTATCACATATATAACCTAAATCAAATAAAATAGAAACATTATTGTGATAGTGAACTAATTAACATTCAAATTCTAACCCAAACATATTACGATCACCAAAAGTCACAGGATAGGCCTACCTTTTAGGACCATATTGTGCGGTTTGTAAACACTAGGTTTGTTGGTATCCTTACAAACTTTTTTTTGGGTGTTTATTGCGAAAGTGAGTATTAGTGTAAATGATGTCATGATAAGTAGACTCATTAGAGTATTTAATATTTATTTTGAAGGGTTTGCTTTTACACGTTGCTTAAATTTGTTCAAAATAGATTTATATTTTTTTCGCTAAACACTGTCGCAAAGAAAAAAGAACTCAAGCGATCGAGTGGCCGCCACGTCGTCGCTAACAATGATAATGCTAACATTTGCTGTTAGAGGCTGTCATGGGGTCAGCACAACGAGCTCTCAGATCTCAACTTTCTAGACCGGAGCTGCTAATTATTTATTCAAGTAGCTCCCCATTCGTCCTCACGAGGCTGAGGTCGACCCAGTTCCAGGCTCACTGCTTCAAAGATTCATTTTGAAAGAGCCAGGGATCGAACCCGGGACTTCTGGATCTGTAGCCAGGAACTCTGACCACTAGAACAAAGATGAAAAGAAAGGTTTCATAAATAACTTTATAAAGGGAAAGAACGTCAAATAACAAAGAAAAACAAACATAATTTTAAAAACAATTTTTTTTTGTTAAAGGTTTTTTCAAAGCTTAATTTTCGTTTCTTAGTTAATTATTGATACAAAATTTTTAAAAATCCAAAATATTTATTGGTATTTGCTAGGATATGGATATGATTTTCTAGATTTCGCAGCGCTAAGAATAAAATGACTGTGAAAAAGCATAACTAAAACAAGACAAAACCAATCGAAACAATACCTAACGACGTTTGTTCACAGACATCCTATACCGCTGACAGGATCTCTTCTTATAATCAACATAGGCTTCATGTAATGAACAATCGTGAAGTAACAACTTATCATCCTCCATATTTCCATGATATTCTACTCGCTGATCAAACCGTAAATGACGCACCAATATGCAAATTTAATCAAATAACAAAATGGACCAATTTATATCTCGTTTCCATTCTCGTGGTGACATTAATGAAATAATATGCAAATGAGTTTCTCAATATATATATATAGGCCAACTGTAGCTTAGTGCTTTGTGGAACATTTTCTGTATTTAAAGGTTTATGTGATATGTTGGCTTATTTAAAATATTGGACCTTTAGTTACTAATAACATTGTTTTCGTCAACAATAACACTGCGATAGGCCTGTGGACTACATTGAATTAGAATAAATAATTATAGTGTTTAGTTTTAATAATACGCTTACCCGCCTCGATGGCACAGTTATCAATCGCGCTAGTTTCCTGTTGAGCTAGACTGCTGAGGACGGGGAGATTGAGGTTCTAATCTTGGTCGGGTAAATTGGTTTTTTCCTAAATGGTTTTCCACTCTCCTTCTACGCAAATGCGGGTTCACTTCCTCTATATTAAACCTCCCCAATTCCTAACTCATTAGCGTAATTAGTACTTAAGCGTATAATCTGAACGTATAGTAAGACGCGGTGCTAAATAAAAATAATACGCTTGGAATTATTTGAGAACATGTTTAATTTCCTTTCACATGTTTGCGCGCATAAATGAATACATAATTAAACTTTAAATATTTATTTATGAAAAACAGTTTAAAAAAATTATTTGGTACATTCTTGGATTTTGTATTAAACACAAACAATTTTTCTGGGGCAGAGAGAAGGTAGGACCTCACTATACCTAAGTTTTTTTTAATACAGCCTCGAGTATTTTATTATGAGTCACACGGCGTAATGGATGAATGCATAGATGGTCAGAAATGAATGACGTAATCATATTGGGGATATGGACGTATATATAAACTACACTTTTAGTTTTAATCTAGAATTTAGTTGCACTTTACATGAATGGAATAAACCTATTTATTATATAAATACTTATAAAAATTAGTCTCTTTCAATCATCTTAATTGTGCTCATTTACCAGGTGACCTGAATGATTATGGTTGTTTGTAACTTTACTGGCAATTTTTTTAAATGACACGTTTAAATGTATTTATTCTCTGGTATTTGATAGGTTTATCTTATGAATATATTGCAGGTGTGGTTAAGACATAAAACTTTCCTGTGCAGAAAAAAGGTTCTATCTTCCACATTGACACCTTACCTCAAGAGCCCGTCTCACCTCACGTAAAACACAAGTCCATTGGCGTAAATGACAGCTATCACAATTTGTAAAAAAGTTAAAAGAAAATCATTCGTAAAAAATGTACAGTCATATAGTTACAATATATGCTCGTATGAAATTTACACTAAGATTATTACATTCTAAGTTCCAAAAAAACTTGGTCAACATTTTTATATTTATATACACCTTTTTTTTTATCCACCGCGTCCTAATGCCCGTCCGAACTATCTACATAATTCACACTAGTGAGGTAAGGATGAGGACCTAAAAAATAAAGAAATGTACCCTAATTTGCCTTGAGGGACAGATAAAAGCAACAAGGGGGCGGGGGAAATCTTAGTAAAACTTGTCGGGGATTGAACCCTAACGTATAAAATCAACCGGCTGGAAAATGAACCTCGACTGGTAATGCCATAGCTGGGTACACTACCCGTGCGGCCAGTCCTGCTTGTACTACCATTGAACGGCAATCTTCTAGTTCAAAACTAAATTTTTAAAAATTAATTCCTAAGTCAATAGGTCTATTATTATGGTGATTTCACTTCTGTAAGCTCGTATAAATTTTGACAGCTGTTAAGACAAATATAGTCTAATACACATTAAGGTTCTCGACTGCCTCTGTGGTATTGTGGTCAAATTTTCTGGCTACAGATCCAGAGGTCCCGGGTTCGATCCCCGGTGTCCCAGATTGTATGTGAAGCATTGGGCATGGAATGAGGTCAACTCAGCCTCATGATAACAAATGAGGAGCTACTTGAACGAAAAATAAGTGGCTCCGAACTAGAAAACTGATTAACTGATGGAGATATCGTTGTGCTAACTACATGACACCCTGTATCCGCAGAAGATGGTACCATCTTCGCCAGCAGATGACGGGTGCTAGGTCGGCATAGATTGATTGCGGGCGGACGCCTTAAGAGGCTCTTTCTATATAAATCATATAACATGGTGTCAGCCATGAAACTCCACTTTACTGAATTGTATGTGCTTATAATGTTGTAGTCTCGAGGTATTTAAACTGTATAATGTTGTAGTCTCGAGGTATTTAAACTGTTTAATGTTGTAGTCTCGAGGTATTTAAACTGTATAATGTTGTAGTCTCGTGGTATTAAAACGGTATAATGCTGTAGTCTCGTGGTATTCAAACTGTATACTGTTGTAGTCTAGAGGTATTAAAACTGTATAATGTTGTAGTCTCGTGGTATTAAAACTGTATAATGTTGTAGTCTCGTGGTATTAAAACTGTATAATGTTGTAGTCTCGTGGTATTCAAACTGTATAATGTTGTAGTCTCGTGGTATTCAAACTGTATAATGTTGTAGTCTCGTGGTATTCAAATTGAATATATGTGGAAATTTCACCTTTTAAATGTGGTGGGGGTTATTAGTCTGAAGGTTTGGTTTGGGACGGTTAAATTTGTATTAAATTAATTTGTATGCTGAATAATCTGACTGGATTGGGTAACTAGATCTGGTTATTGGTTATGAATTAATTGATGTTTTCCTCGTGAAGTAGTTGTACTAGGTATACGTCTAGTTTCATAATCCATTTGGATACAGTAATTTTCATTTCGCACTACTGTTTGTGTACTCAACTTGGTCATAAAACTCTGTAATAATGCATGCATAATACACGCTGAGAGCGGTGATGCACATGAGACTCCCTTGGATTAAATAGTATTTAAATCAAAATTAATTTGAAGAGTAACGCTCAATAATGTTTGCTACCCGTATTTGTGGGCACGCAATCAATGTCGGTATTATTCTTTCTGGTTTGCTGAGGACGGAAAGGTTTTAGGTTAGGTTTGGGTGTATTAACGGTGTTTTATCCCTAAATCGTTGGCCCCACACTCTCTCTTCACGCAATCGTGGGTACATTTTCTCTAGATTCTACCTTCCTAATTCCCACCCCATTGACGTAATTTATATAAATACCTATAACCCCAATGGTACCAAAACGCGGCGAAAAAACTGTGTTTGATTTCTAGTTTCTAAATTAAATATGGAGAATTTGTTTTTGTGGAGTTCTAGAAATATTCCAAATTATTATTTTTTTTATCGTGACAACTTCTGTAAGGCTATCTGTGACGTATGCTAAGATTACTATCCGAGAGTACAAGATTGAAGATTGAATAGACACAAGGATGGATTTTTAAAGAAATGCGTCAGCGTTTGGAGGATGAGACGAAGTAAAGCAGTTAGTGGGGAAATCGATACACCGACCGGGCTTCTATCCTCGGTCTCTTGGAGTTATATTCAAGCACGCTGGCGCTAACCTAACCCTATCGGGAAAATTGAATGAAATATTTAATTTGGAGACTGCCCTAGACTAGGACTGACGAACCTATGGTACCTGTGCCTAGGGTGGCACATGTAAATATGTTATTGTCAAAGGGAATTCATTGCTGTGCAAAGTTTGTTTTCTTACCCAACCAAGTAAAATACACACTTTTATAGTTATTTACAAACGTATTATTGGTATTTAATTATTATTAAATTTGGTCGCATGTGTGAATTACTAGTTATAAATAAATGTACTTTCTAAAACTCTTTAAATAGCTATAATAGACAAACTAATAATAATTAAGAATTATGATGAACGTCTCCAAGAGTTCAAATATCTATTCAGAATTTCTATGGGCACGAATAATAATCTCTCCGAAAATTATCAGCGTATTAGTCACGTTCCCTCTAAAAGGTTCGCCTGACAATCTCTAGACTTAGAGAAATATAACTTTACATAACAAAAATTGCTATTAGGTTTTCAAAATTAAACACAACTACACCACCCTTCGACTCCACCTAACAAGGCCCACCTTAATTAGTCGTTAAATTTAGGTGAACACTCGAGACGTTTTGTTACGACTCTACCTTTGGAGATCGATTCCGACCACCTTCTCTGGTTAGATGATTTTCTCCACATAATGTAATCTTCCACTTTGACGAGACCTCTAAACGTTGCGCTGGTCACAAGGCGATTTAATGGTTTTTCATGTTTATTCTTATTAACAAAATGAAACATTATTTTTAGCATAGGCTTATGTGAAAAATAAAGTGAGAGAAAGCTAATTTTTAATTTTTTCAATTGTTATAAGCATTTATAAAATAGTTAAATTTAGTTGCTGTACAAATGTTTATATTGTTTAACATTTTTTGAAGCTTATTCTTGGACAATATATTAAATACATTGGTCATAAAGTATATAGTAGAATTCCTGGAAGCAGAAACTTTTTAAAAATATACATAACAAAATTTGGTGAACATGGTCAACATTTTACTATATTATAAGTATTATTCTATGGGTAATGCTTCTATATCTACCTTTTTATCTATCAAAAGTTACAGTTTCAGAGCACCTAACTTGACGTATGAATATAATATATGAGTAGTTTTAGTAACATTTTACTGTCAGATTTTTTTCTACCTATCTGAATCAAACTTCACAAGTACAGTATAGCACAAAATATATATTTTAAAATTTTACCTATACCTAACACATCAGGAGTAATGTTGCATACATAAATTCTATTTTTTAAAAAATATAATTATTTGCATTTAAAATGCCCCTTACTAAAACAAAACTTTCCTCAAATTATATTATTTTCACTAGACCTACCTGTCTAAACATGATCTGGCCAAGGTTGCTCTGTGGAGGGGTCGGCCGGATGCACCCCGACCAGACTGTACCCAGCAGCAGTTACTGAAACAAGGCGCTCGCCGCAAGTAGTAGTTGTTCGGCAGTTTTACTGCGTTCTTGACTGACAGAACACTCCACAACTTTTAACTGTTGTCTTTCAGTGTGTACCGAGGTCGCTAGGACAGCAGGCGTATCGTGTTGGTTGACCCGGCTCGCTAACTTAACCTAACGTTCCATTCGTGCCTCGCTCTGGCCTTAGGGCTCATTAACAAGATTATAATAAAGCTCGGTAACTAAAATAAATAGTAATGATCATCGATTAGCAACTACTTCTTGTTGTAAAAATAAGGTCTACATAAAATATAAGAAAGATAAACACGATTTGGTTCTGTATTGTTTAATAAAAAAACTGTTTGGAGTGGAATTTATAAATAAGCCTATTAATTTCTTCTTTCTAACATATGAGTTAATAATGTTTTGACACTTAAGATTTTTGTAGTTGTAAAAATAAAATTTGTACATAAATTTTTAAAAATTTCTTTAGAGCAAAACTATCTCAGGATTTTTTCATTGGCCTTACAGTGAAGTGTGAAGTGATATTAAAAAAAAATTAATGCTTTAAAATACACTTTTTGGATGCATACATTGTGTCGCTCAAGACACCCAAACCGGAAAGGGGTCTTATAGTGAGTGTTTTTTTAATGCATTGGATTGGTATTTATTTTAAGGTTGTGCCTTCCACTTTTAAATTAATTAGCTTTTTTTTGCGTGTGTTAAAAATGAGTGTACTCTGTAGAAAATAATAGTTTATATTTCAGAAACAAATATGATTGAGAACTTTAGTTTGGTTCCAAGTAGACATAATAATTATCCTGAATAGCGGCGAAACTTTACACGACACAATTAAACCTCGTGTTAAAAAAAAAGAAGCTAGTTTGAATTTAAATTATTGAAAATACTTGGGATTTTACTGTAGCTTATAAAATCTCGCTTGGCGAAATCATCCATCAAATATTTCTTACGAATGCTGGGAAATTATTTTTGGTAAGTCTTGTAGTTTGAATAATGTAAACCAACTCACACTTCTGTAAATGCGTGGATAGTCTCACGGTTGGAAATAAAGTCGGGCACCCTAACCGAAAAGTCAACCCTGCTTGTCACCTAAAGTTTGTGATCACCCAAGCCTGCAGGTATGGGGTCTAAACGTCAAAGCTAATCTAGTCTAGTTTGCTTTAGAGAAGGAGGTCTGGGTGAACTGAGGATGCTTTATCCTAGTTGGTTTTCCATTCATGCAAATGTGGGTGCGCTTTCTCTAAATTCAACCTTCCTCATCCCTAACTCACTAGCTTAATTAGTACATACGCATATAACTTGAACGGATAATGAGACGTGGTGGGGAAAGTAAACATATTAATTCTCTTAGTTCTGATATCCTATCTTAATCGGTAGCACGTAGACCTATTGATCTAAAAGTCCCGGCTTAGATCTCTGTTGGGGTCTAAAATGTATAACTTTGAAATTTTCGTTCGATTTCATAGTCCAGGAAAGGCGTGTCAAACTCGTTTGATAGTAAGAGCCAGATTGAACATTAAAAATACTTCAAATAGGTCAAATACTTTTTTAAATAATTTGTATTATAATTATCTTATTTTAAAATAATTTCAGCTTAGCATCTTATTATTACAAAAATAAAATAGGTCTCCTAGATAAAACAAATATTATACAGGTCGTCCATCAATTGTTCACCCCACTATAGGCCTTGGTAAATTTATTTTAAGAGCTATATTAAAACGGTTAGCGGTAATTTGCGAAGTAAAGAAAAATATTGTGTTATTATAAATTACAACAAACCACCTTGAGATAGCTCTTAAAAAAAAAGGAATAAGACTTATATAGGCCGAATAATGTATTGACATAGATATATTAATTTAAATTAGTTGAAAAATTAGACCTGGACGTGGGAATCGAATCCGGGACGTTTGGCTTAGCGTGCCAATGTTCTACCACTGAGCCATGCAGGATTCGTCCCGCGCTCAGGGTCGATTCCCATCTCCAGGTGTCATTTTTCAACTAATTTGAATTAATTGAAATGTGTTGCCCTCCATACGAACAGTGTAGTAATTACATTGGTTCGAAACTTGTATGTTGATATTCACCTGTATAGTATTAGACACACTTATCTTAATTTGTACCAATGTTTTTAGAAAACAAATAGCTTGGTAACCATATTTATGAACCGTTTCTATATTTGTTAATGTTGGTCTATGGTTGGCTGAAGGTCACACGAAACAATACATTTGAAAATTACATAAGAATGGTCTATACATAAGAATCTTAGTTGTTTTTTATAGCACCGCGTCTTACTTTCTGTTCAGGTTATACGCATAGGTACTAATTACGATAGTGAGTCAGGAATGAGGAAGGTTGAATTTAGAAGACGTGTTTCCGCGTTTGCGTGGATATAGTGTAAAATTATTATAGATAAAACGCCCTCAGTAAACCTGACCGGGATTCGAACCCCATCTCCTTGTCATCGGAAGTCTAGTCCAACACGAGAGTGACGCCTTAGATTATGCGTCCACTGAAGCGGGTGATAAAGATAGTTGTTCAAAGGAAATGTACCAGCATTAACGTGGATAGGGAATAGGAAAACCAAAGTAATAGATCAAATGTGGGAAAACTCTCTTTACTCCCAAATGCATTCGTTCGTGATTCAAACCTTGGCCTCCACATCACCGGCAATCTAGTTTATTGCAGCTCCTATGTCATAAATCTCACGATCCCCATTCACTTAAATTGTTTGAGGATGTGAAATTACGTTGTGGCTAAACCTCCCTCAGAAACATGTTTTTATTTAAATCCAGATTTATATCAAATAGATCACAAGTGTTATTAACTATTTATAAATCCTAAGTGAAGTTTGTTTGAATCAAATCCTGGCATCCCAGGTGAGAATATGGCCCCGTTGACAAAGTCTTGACACGGCAGAAGAGCTGTTTATTTTGTAATCTGTCAATAAAGTTTATAGCTCGCTTCAGTAGCCCGATTGCCCAAGGCCACAATAGACTGGAATACCGGTGACAGAGAAGAACGGAATTTAAATCACAGTCGTGGAATCATGAAATTGTTATTGCCTAAATTGTTTTCCATTCTCCTTCTCTCCAAATGCAGGTACATATCCTCAAATTGTACCTAACTTTTCCCTACTTTATTCTTAAAATTGAAAAATGACACCTGGACACGTGAATCGAACCCGGGACCTTTGACTTGGTACGTCATTAACATTACCACTGAGCTATCCAGGAGTCATCCCGTGGCCAGGGTCATTCTTCACTAATATTTTTAGGTAAAGTCTGTGACGGACGCGCGGAACTAAGCTGTGTTGTTAACTTTTATCTAACATTTATGTTACGACGAGAAGTTGAATAAGTTGTGACATTAGATTAATTAATTAAAAGTGTATAATAAGGTTACACTTTCGAAATTCTTGACGTCAATTAGGTATAACTATAACAAAGTTAATTTGTGTTAAGTTCTGTGAAACTTTACGTGTTCGTTTGGTTGCTTTTATGTTAACAGAAAATTGAGGGAACTTCGGAAGAGGAATAAAAAGAAACTAGAGGTTGTTAACTAAGATAATGAGAATGATATTTACATATATTTTGAAGATAAGGACAAGGTTATGCAGAGTTTTAGTTGTAGAGAACATATAATAAGGTATTGAAAAGAGAAATTACAAAATATAACAAATAAAACCAAAGATTTAAGGGTTTTTTTTGGGGGGTACAAGCAAAAACTTTTGAGTGTTGTTTCAAATTGTGTTTGCCATTTTATAAAATCAATTTAAACTTTTAAACTTGAGTGAATATTTTTACACTAAGCATTTTTATATATATATATAAAGAATAACTTATTAGTATTGTTTTATTCTTAATTTCAAGGTCTTAATATTCTATTTGACAATCGGGAAAGTAAAAACTATTCTGCCTATATGTATATTTGTCAAATAATTTGACAGTTAATATAATTAACTTCGATAATAATTTATGAACTTCGAAGTAAAGGCGAGTACTTTGGAAAACTTTGGGATGTGATTAAAGCAGAATCAAGTTAGCACGAAAACAAAAACTATAAACCGTAAATGAATTTCTCCTTCAAGTATAGTCAAAATAAGCTCCTCAGTCCAAAAGTTATAACTAAAGTAGTTATAGGGAAAGAAACACGGAAAAGGTTACTCAATTAGTTAGTTTTCATACATATTGGCTAAAAGATAATCTTGAATACCTATTGAAATGTAATTTGAAACGACGACGTGCTGAATTATATTCGACATTTAGTAAAGTTTCAACTACCGATACAGGTCTATATTTATATAAAATTGGAACTTGTTAATCCAGAGACTCTTACTGCGCCAATACGACCAATATTGTTACAATTTCTTACCACAAAATATTTTAGACATAGTCATTCGCCACTGGAGTGATGGTAACTACAGCTAACACAAGTTACCAGATCTACTTTTATTTATCCATTTGCCAAAGTATATGAAGACGATATGCTAAGCTGCTATCACTTTTGACAGTCAGAATTTTCAAAACAAACCATTGGTTTTTAATTATTTTGTTATTTTAATTGTTTTTACATTATTGAAACACGAACTTATGAAAATATCAGTTTGTATGTTTTTTTTATGGAAGTGGAGACTATAGTTCACTTAAAAATGCCAATGCTTAACAATTTAGAGTTTTAAAAAGGCTGATTCTTCTTCATAAATTAATATGGCGAACTAACCAAACAAGGGCTGTTGATGACGTCACACAAACCGTGTCTGTGTTCATGCGCGCTCGTGTGTTTACAAGCTGAAAAAACTTTTATTTTGAAACAAATATTTTTATGGCTATTTCTCTAAATTATATTTAAAAAAATTGTTTGGAGGCCAGTCTTAACAAGACACAAGTGAATATAATACTTGTTAATGTACCTATTGTTTCATATACTATACCTAATATCTCTTGATGCCACAACCTCGAAACAATAAACATAGACCCCTAATAGTTTTATAAATATTTTTTGTCCTTTCAATAAGTTACAAAAAAGGCCAGCTTTACAGTAATATTCAGCGAATCAGGCCTGTTACTATAAGCCTTTATTAACACTTTTAATTTATAGTATTAATAAAAAATAATAACTATTTCCACATTAGTGACTTTTAACCAATGTTTGCAATAAAAATAAGCTGTGAGTTTCCAACACTCCTATGGCGAATAGACTGTCCATCCCTTTTCACGCTTGATTAATATTCATTTAGATAATAAATTAAAGTAGTCCTTCGTATGTTGGAATAGTTAGCTATTATAACAATAAAATACATTAAAAATGTGTAGTTATTGCAAATGTTCCCCCAGAGGTTTATAAAGAGAGCAACATGTTTAATTACTAATTAACTTTTTGCTCAGAGTATCCACCGTATAAAAAGGTCAAAACAAAAGAAAATTATACCCATATTTTAATTAAAACTTAGAATTATTTATCATTAAATTAAGTAGATATAGTGTAAGTATTTTTATCAATGAAATTGATCAATATTAAATTAGACCCGTGTTGGAATAGTGATTTGCAAAAATGATTTGGGTTAGGATGTAGGAATTCTACTTGGTTCGAATCCTGTCCGGGTGGATTGGTGATTGTTTTAAATATTATGGTTTTAACTAGGGTTTTCATATCCGTCATCCAAACGAATTCGATTGAATTTTACCAAATGTTAACCTATATGCCTTGTTCCACTGGGCTAGTTAATTATAGTCGTTAACCAATTATGGCATCATATCATAGGATCACCCGCCTCGGCCGTCGCGTGGTCCAACGCGCTATTATCGTGTTGGATTAGACTGCCGTATACGGGAAGATCTGGGTTCGATACCGGTTGGGTGCATTGAGGATGGTTTTCCGCTCTACTTCCACGCAGATGCAAGTGAAATTGCTATCATTTAAACCTTCCTAATCCCTAAGTCACTAGTGTAATTAGTACCTAGGCGTATAACCCAAACGGGTAGTAAGACGCGGTGCTAAAAACAACAACATAGGATCACAGTCTTCTCTCGATATTTTTCAAAATTGGTAGGCCGATGTTTAATATAACTATTATCAACGGCTACCACAGAATGGTATGTTGAGTCACTTTTATTTTGCTAATACATTTGAGATTTGACACAACAAACGCATATTTAAGAGGCAGTTGACCTCCTGTCGCAGTTAAAAAAAAGATATAAAATACTAATTAAATGTTAGTTTTTACAAAGAAAACACAACACAAATAAATCTTATAAATTTGTATGAGGGTCCATCTTCTACATTTAGGCAACCAAACCCCCTACTTTTGCCTACTTGGAGATTTCGAAGCAATTTTGTAAAGCGGGTTGCAGCTTAACTTGACGCACCTAAGCAGTCTAAGCACTATCATACTGAAGGTAGGATTCCCTCTGCGCGACTCGCGTCTCGTGTCTGCGACCGCAGACGTGGCCTGGTGAGTCGCAGACTCGGAATATAGTGTTTCCCTAGATGCGTCTCTTGGTCACCAGTCATTAGTAGTTTTATGTGTAGTATAGTTCGTTCCTCAGTTAACAGAGTTCTTCATTTGTGTTTTATTTAAAATTCCGTGTTATTTTGGAATAGTGTGGATAAAAAATACTAACTTGATCGACCAGGTCTCTTTTCATACGCTGTCCTTCACATGCTGACAAAAATTGAAGGGTGCTTTGCCACCTCTTCAATTAAATTTTCACTTGCTTCGGTGGCCGCGTGGTCTAACGCGTTAATCTCGTGTTGGACTAGATTGCCGAAGATGAGATCGGGGTTCGATCCTGGTCGGGTGCATTGAGAGTGGTTTTTCAAAATGGTTTTCCACGTAAATGCGGGTGCACTTCCTCTAAATAAAGCCTTCATAATACATATCCCATTAGTGTAATTAGTACATAGGCGTATAACCTGAGCAGGTATTATTATTATTATTAGCACCGCGTCTTACTACCCGTTTGGTTTATACACACTTACGCTAATGTGCAATGGTAGGGTGATTGTGAAATGAAATGGAGGGCCTACAGTTTAACGTGTAATCCGAACCACGGTGGAGGCCTGGCATTCCTCACATTCACAAGCTTTGATTTATACACGTCTTGTCAGAGGTGAAGGAAGGGAGCCGGTAGCAAAATGGGGTGCTAAAAAAAATCGTCCGATTCTATGGAGAAATCTTGGACCATTTTTAAAACTAGCCCAATCAAACACAAAACTAAATACAAATCTACTAAAACACACGCTTGCACGATGGTGCGTCTGCAGACGCAATGTAGGGACGCTGGACGCGCACTCTGGTCACCAGTCGCAGTCACCTCGAAGGAACTGGCCACATAACAAACTATGGTCTCTGTTCGCAGACGCACCGAGGGAATCCTACCTTCAGACACAAATGTACGAAATATAGAGAGAGGGAAGAAAATGAGCAGTTTACTCTGCGAGGTCTCTTGTTTATCTAATGATAGACCTTCTCCTCTTCCTCTGACGAGTTTACAGTCACTAGTCTATTTGCGCCTTGAAAACATTGACTTGCTTTCTAAAATTAAAGTTTATTGTTATCCCTATCCCTTTTATTATGCCGTTAATAATCCTCATGTTGGACGCAATAGTTTTAAATAGAACTTCAGATGGATACTGCTGTTATTGTTTGAAATTCACCCTAATCTCGGTATTTTATGTTAGAGTGTGAAAGTCATATTGATGGTCGCAGCTGGTAGGTTTATTAGAGCGAACGAATTGAAAGAACTTTCACTCCTTACTAAACAGCCAGTTCCTGAACGTGGAATTCACTCTAGGACCAACCTTAACTCGAATAATGATTTATTTTTGACATCGCCCGGAGTGCAACTAGTCCCACCCAGCTCATTAGTTGTCTGCAGAGTTAGGCTACGGCCACACTTGCTACCTGATCGCCAGTACGTATTGCTTTGCTATATATAGATCACTTAAGTCTATCCCCTCAAATTTAAAAGGTAAAATATGCCATCGTTTTGCACCTAAGTATTAAAAAACGGTCGTTCCTTCTCTGAGGGTGGGGTGCAAAACGTTGGTATCTCTACTTTTTTATTTTTTTAGCATTGTGTCTTACTACCCGTTAGAGTTTTACGCTTATGTAATAATTACGCTAATTGTTTTAGGCACTATGAAGGTTATATATTAAAGGAAGTGTACCAGCATTTGCGTGTTGGGATGGTGGAAAACCGTTTTAGAAGAATCACCCTCAGTACACCCGACCGAGATTCGAACCTCGATTTCTCCGTCATTGGCGGTTAGTTTACTGGGAGAGTAGCACGTTAGACCACGCGGCCACCGAATCAAATATTTACAGTTTAAATTTATGGGTGTGGGGGGTCAACTTAAAAGTGATTTGTTAGATCTTAGGATGGCCATACTACGTCACTACAGTCTAGCGACAACATATTGGTCGCAAAAGTGGGCTGTTTTGGGTCTCCCATATAAATAACATAAGGTGACGTCATGGCGACCAGGTTGTGACATTTTTGTAAAGGTAACCAGGTCGCAGGAATGGTCGTGCCCTTAGATGACTGGTGATGTATTTTGACTTTATACGGGTGGGTTTCAACCCTGAATGAATGCTCTGAAGTATTACAGGGGGTATTCCCACGAGGTAGTTTTTCATCCCCTCTCCAGTCAAATGCTGTTTTATTGCCTTAAAAGTTAAAATTAGCTCTCACTATCTTATTTCCTTAGATTATTAAGTAAAGATCGCTAACTACTTTTTTTTAGTAATATGATAACATTTCAGGCTACTCTTCTTGTTTCCTAGAATTATAATACTATATACAGCTGTCGTTTTTAAACAACACATTACCACTAAAACGTACCATTACTACTACTTCTACTGCCTCCCAGTTTCCGGCCGTCATTACTCACTATGAAAGGAAAATCCCTGATTTTACCAATGATACATATTTATACCATGCCGGGAATCCCACCCGGGACCCTTGGCTCAATAGGCAGAGGCGTTACTGACTGGAATAAGATGTCGGACAATAATAATAATAAATACTCCACAGGAACCTGTTTGTATCTCCTTTAAGAAACACCCTGTACTTGCTAGTGACTGTAGAATGTAACAGGCTATGTATGACAGAGCTTTGTAGAATTAGGCTAAAGCGCCGTGACGTCATCATCACAAGACTGCATCGTTAACCACTAATGAATTCTCAAGGAGGGAGCCCTGAATCGCGCGCGAGCAGCACCTGTCCTACCACAGATGCCCTTGTGTCCCTCTCTCCTCCCTTCTTTCCAACCTCTATTTATTCCTCACATCTACCCCGCCCCCTTCCCCTTCACTGTCGCAGATTACCTTTAATAGTACATGCCGTTTTCTCTCCCAGGGACGAAACAAAAATTTTGAGTCGTTTTATAATGTCCTTGCGCTGCGACTATCGCACTCGGTCGCGCATAGCAGAATTATATATATATATATATATATATATATATATATATATAAGCTATGCAGTACCACCAGGGTTCTTTCTCCTACCTCTAGATACCCTAGAAAGGAGAAATTTAATACGGATGCTAAAGAGCATGCCATATTTATAAATCTAAAATGGTGGACGTGACGTACAAATTGAGAAGAAATTTAGGATGAATGCCATGAAGCATGACAACCTTTATGAAAACATAGATTTTAAACTTGAAAAATCCGAGATGTCTGATCTATTATAACGGACGTAACGAATAAATTGGGTCCTTGAGAGATGAAATTTGGTATGGATGCTTCATGAAGCTTTATTTTATTGAAGAAAAAAAAAATCCAAAACTTTAAAAATCCAAGATGGTAGACGCAACTTAACTTGGCAGAGCCATCGACATAAATTACACTACCTCCTGTTTTGAAAAATCTAAAAAATAGAAACAAACAACCGGGAACAAAATTCGCGCAAACTCCGAAATTGCATCTGTCGGAGAGCATTTGGTATAAATGTTTAGCTCATTTAGTCTGAATTGCAGGTGATTGGGAGTCTGGGTTTTTTGCTAAGTTGGGCGAGTACCTGTCATATGTTCCGAGGGTTCTGGACTCGTTACTAATTAGGGGCGATATTATATCAGTATGAAATCGAACGGGTTTCCATTCTCTCTTTAGCGAATTAACTGTCTGAACTCTGGTTGTTGTTTATCCTGAAATTAACTAGAGATAAGCTGCAAATAGCATAACTAGAAATCAAAAGCATAATATAATATTACACCTACCACCATTGAGACAGAAATTGTATTGCACATGTACGGATATGAGCACATATACAAAATTGACAATAATTAGTGTAGACAAATGCGAATCGAATCAAAGTCCCTTAGACCAGTAAGCAAATTCTCTCACCTTGATGCTAATGAGAAGGATATGTACATAGATTAGGCCTATTTCCCAAAAAGAAATCTAGATACACATATCAAACTAAAATTGGGATTTTATTTGACTCGAATTGGCAATCTTTTTCTTACCTCCTTAATTGTTTTTAACACTGCATCCCACTATCCGTTCGGATTATACACTTATCTACTAATTACGCTAGTGGCTTTAGGGATGAGGAAGGCTATATTTAGATGATTTGTACCCGCATTTGCTTGGAGGGAGCAAGGAAAACAATTTTGGAAAAGCTACACTCAGTACATCTTCGATCTCCCCGTTATCGGAAGTCTAGTCTCCTGCGAGAGTAGCACCTTAGACGATTCGGCCACCGATGTGGGTTCCTCCTTAACTAATTATATAGATTTATAAATTTATAAAATTCATCCCCATTCTTAACTACACCCAATCGAAGTTATAAGACTAAACCATTTTCTCTAAGGGTGGCGTGACTTGCGTGCTGTTATATGTTTAACTCAAAAAAAATTATTATCTTTCTTGCAAGTTTCACATGTTCTGTTAACAAATACATATAAGTTCCAAGAATTACTAAGGTAGCTTAGATAAATTGTCCCTTATTAGCTTGTAGAGAGAGTGGGAAAAATCACACGTGTAAAACCACTCACAGTGAACCCGGTTGGAATTTGAAACCTTCCTCAGTAAGTACGTCTTATCTAAGTCTGTAACTGTCTACCTTCTGAGCTGCAGGAACCAGGGTCATTCCTCGGCACTATCGATACATTTTTTATTGATTAAATTGAGGCTTCAATTTAGTTCAGAGACTGGGTGTTGCTTATTCTCTTGAATTAAGCTACTCTGTAAGTGGAGTGCAGGTTTTATCAATTGACTAAGAAAGTGCACATTAAATAACCCTAGTGAAAATAAAGTTTAGTTTATTTGTTAAAGAGACATAATACATACATTTTCATAGATACAGAGAATACAAATACCAAAATTAAAGTTCTAAAATGTAAATTTGACCTATAACACATGAAGAAAATTAGCAACTGAAAGATGCGGGGAAATTTTTTCAAAAAAACCCCGCTGCAAGTAAAACTAAAGTAATAAATCAAACCTTTAGTCAAAGACAGGCAATGCGAGTCCAATGCCTTAGACCTCTCGGCTACCTCTAAGAGTATATCTGTAATCTTAATTCGCGGGTATATTTACATTAAAACACAATTTCTTATTCAAATTATTTATTTTTACAAGACAATGGAAGTTTTTTGTCGCGTTTTAAAAAATCTATCTCAACTAAAACTATATCGTGATGCCATGAATCCTTTTATGATACACAATAATCAGGGGGGTAAGATGTTGAACCAAAGTCTATTTCTCTGCACTTTGTTCAATAGCTAGTCAAGCTAGCTTTATACCTTTTTTTATGGCCAATTTGCACATGTCATTAACTACCTTGTTTTAACAACGTGTGTCCTAAAAGTAATTACATACGTTATAAATTGTTGTACGTGTCTCACTTTTATACGTCCAGGGTTGCGACGCACCTTAAGAACCGTGAAAACACAGGACATTTTTGGTGTCTGCGAAAAAAGCTTGGGAAAATCTAGTAAAAATACTGGAATATTTGTTAATTTGGGACATTTAACTGAAAGCTTGAAATAGATCTTTGGATGTACGAAAAAGTGAACTGAAGAATTAAGTACGCTTATTAAAACATACTAAAACATATTACCCCTTAAACAAGGCCTGTGAAGCGATGGAAGATGTATTTGCCAATCACTCTTAATTCATCTTGTTCTAAACAAAGTTGATGAATTTGATGAAAAATTAAATTTCAGCACTCCTTACTTCCATCAAATCTACATAGAATAAGGGAAATTCCTTCTGGAAACCCTGTAAAATAAAATAAATTTGGTCGTAAGAAAATAGCGGCAACCCTGATGACATTTACTGGGCCTGTAAACCTCTAATACTTAAATACATATAATATTATATACTCTGATTATATTTAACTCACAAATTATACTATATTAATTTGGTTTATTATTAATTTAAAATTTATATTAGTGATTTTTTTAAAAAGACGGTTCATTTGAATCTTCGATTCCTCGTATACCTAAGAATTCTAAATTCAATAGTCCAAAAAATAATCATATTTGAGACTCGAAAAAAAAACTGTTCAAATTTTATATCTGATTTCCTTTTAGAGCTATGTTTATGCTTAGTACCTACTAGAGGTTTAGCCCAACATGAGTAAAGGAAAACTAACAAGATCTAGGCCATTATCTTACCACATAATTGAATGTGAGTTCTCATTATATAGCAAAACATCTAATTATGGATCTATGATTTCTATTTTCTATAGCAATCAATAAGTAATGTGAACAAAATCAAAACTAAAGGAAAGAAGTTATCTAATAAGGCCAGTTTCATAGTCAGATTGAGTACACCTCAAGTGCGGTGCTACACTAAAAACAGTACACTTAGTTAAACTCGAATAAATGGGCTAGTCTCGCATATAAAACTGACCCGTTCCATTCTGGTATAGGTATATGTCCTGTATTTAGTGTAGCGCTGCACTTGAGGTGTACTAAGTCCGGCTCTAGCCCTTTATGAGGGAAAGTTAACCATTTATATAGCGTGGGGTGGAAACGATCAGACGATCTGTGCTGAGGAAAGTGATGGACAACGCGCTGAGGTTTTTCTGACGTCTGGTGGAGTTCACCTGAGGGACATTATCTTCAAAAAGTGAAAAAGTGTAGTATGTAGTTTGCTTTTATTTGCGAGGGAATATTTAATTTTCAGTTAAAATGTTAGTTTTCAAATTACTAATCGTCTAATTGTTTCGACCCCACCTGTAGATATCATGACTTCTAAAACTCAGATTCGGGATTCGTAGGTGAAATGAAGATTCTAATTCGAGAAAAAGTGTATCGGAGCCATCTCTAGTAATGTCAATTTATATGTGCCTTTTATTTTCGCACGTTATATCAGAACATCCTTATTCTCCTACACCTTCTTTATTCCATTTCACATTCAGTGTTCATTCTGAGAAACTTTCTTTTATCTCACAACTTTGCAACACACATTTTTTTTATCGAAGGTAAGAAGAGACGGGCAGCGTAAGGTCGAGTAGAAGACACCCAAACCTCTACCCCCTTCTTCTTTTCTTTCCAAGTTTCTTCTTCCTTTGTTTTTTCCGAGGGATGCGTGACAAGAGTGCGCAATATTGCAGCTCAAGCGCAGCGATAAATTGGCAGGAAAGTGGAAAAGGGAAAACATCTTCCTAGGAGGAAAAAATTTAGATTCTGGGATGACGCCTATTTGTACTTGCGAGAAATACGATTATAACTTATTTTTAGTTAGGAAATTCGGTATTGCTTGTGAAGGTGATATAGGATGTTATGGATTGTTCTAAAAGTGTTTTGGACGTTGCCTTCTACCTGTTACGGCAAGTCAAGATAGGATTTCCCATTTTAATGGATTTACGTTTTATTAAGAGAACACTAAATACACAATGTTGAAACAAAAACCATACGTTCTTAAATAATTATAGAAATATTCTTATAGTGTCACAAAAAAATTAATTGTACCATGAAATAGTTTGCTTGTAAACGTATTTTTTATTAATCATCTACAACTAAGGCTATTTGGTCTAGTCACAAAAATGACCTGAAGGAGTCTACCTGTCAGGATGTATATTAAAAAAGTATGTGGAAGCATATGTCTATTCTAAAGTAGGGAACAATAAAAAAGGTACTTTTAACAAGCAAGTCAATGTTTTTAAGGAGCAAATAGTATCATGACTGTGTAAATTCGTCATAGGAAGAGGGTAGGTGTTATCGGTAGATAAACAAGAAGCCTCGCAGCGTGAACCGCTCATTTACTTCCCTTTCTATCTATTTATTACAATGGTGTCTACGAGTGATAGTGCTTGGATGGCTAAGGTGTTAAGATGCAACCCGCTTCGAAATCTTCAAATAGGCAACGTCGTTAGACGCAACTCAATAACTTGATTTTTTTTAATATAAATTATGTAGGCCTAATTTGCATTTTACAATTCCAAGGCTGTTGAAGTATAAGACTTACAAACAAACTCAACTGTCAAAAAAATATCAAGCCCGCTGTGTCCGAGTGGTCTGAAACGCGTTAAGCTCTCTAAAGTGTCTTGACAACTGCTGCCAATTAGTAGGTCAGGGTTCAAATACCGGTCGTAGGTGTAAACATAGCAAGATTTTCAGTGCGGTTTTTCTTTCTTCTCCCCACGCTAATCCGCAGATGGGTTTCTTTCTTATTACCGGGATAAACGCATTTTAATTACACTATTCGGATATGGGGAGTAATATATTATTTAGAACGGATGAATCCGCATTTGCGTGGAGGTAAAGTGGGAAATCATTCAGGGAAAACCCACATTCAGAACACCCGGCCCGGATTCAAATCCCGATCTGCCCGTAACCCGCATACAAGACTAGATGAGCTTGACATTTAGTCCACGAACTCACCGATGCGGTTTATTGAGACAAGTACTCGCATCCCTCCCTGTCTTTTATTTACCTATAGGCCTGAACATTGAAATCATATCTACTGCTGAATCTATCAGTATCATTCATCTTATCTGACTCTATTAAATCGTTAATATTTCTTCAAACAGTAATTAACCAGGTTTAACTTCTGTGAGTTTATTGTTGCGTTGTCCGCTGTTAGTAAATAATAATAATACACACTTATTTACTCTTTGGCATTAGGAACTCGAAATTTCACTGCCGCACTTACAAAAGTACTACACCTATCTCGATCTTGAGCTAGTTCTATCCAGTCCACCTCATTACACTCTATCCCTATATTGAGCTAGTTCTATCCAGTCCACCTCATTACACCCTATCCCTCTCTTGAGCTAGTTTATACATTACACCCTATCTCTCTCAGGTCCATTCTAATGCTCTACTCCCATCTGCGTCTAGGTCTTCCCAATTATCTCTTCCCATTAGGTATGCCAGTCAATACCCTGAACAAGGTTCTAGAATCTCCTATTCTCGCTGCATTTCTTGTCCACCTTAATCTACGAGATTTGATTATCCTAACCATGTCTTGTGATGAGTACAAGGTATGTAACTCATGATTATGTAACCTCTACTCACCAGTAAATAAAAATAATTCTTAAAATACGGGTGAGGCCACAAAATAATCGTCCCGGTAGCCGTAGGCTATTGGAAGCTGGCAATCGACGTCTTGCTCACCCCTGTTTTTATGAAATGTGAAGATCTTGTTATTGGTTTCTAATAACTTTATCATTGGAGTCACTTTCTTGTTTGGAAGTCTTGAAAGATCGATGTTTTTCTTTGAAACCAAAGTCTTATTACCTCGAGTTGATCCGACAATGTTGAATTCATATTTCGCTCATGTCCTTTGTTTTTAATGACGTCACCATCCGGTCTCTTGATTGTTTGAGAAGCACCTGATTCGACTTGTAATACCTGTCTTTGGCTGCCAACTTCTCAAACGCGGCTGACTGCGTGTATCTCAGCCATCGTCATTGATTGATAAATCAAAAGCTATTCTTTATTCAATAAAGTGAGTATTTTTTGTGTGGCCTTTGTATAGACGAGGTTTTACCAGGATATTACCAGGTACCAGAATACAAGACTACGGTTATTTTTACCCAACACAAATCTTTCTGCAGAGCTACCATGTGATACTTCTCTTTTAAAAACTTTATTAGATCAATCATTTCCTCAAAAAAAAATTTTATTCTCATGGTAAAAACTTATAACTCTCAGATTTATTTTATTAACTAGATAATAATAAAAACGAAGGCGCAACATTGTATTTCAGATTGAAAGATGGGCGTAACCTTTTAGTAGCCCGCTGGTCTCATTTTTAGGTCAGAATGAAATTGGTAAAATATATCTTGCAGAAATTAACATAAATTAATAATATTATGAATATCACTTTGTCCATATCATACACTAACTAGTCCGACAGTATATTAGGGTGAATTATAAGAGGTTGCACAGCATTCGCCTGGAAAGGATTTTAAAATATTGATACTAAACATCACGATAACTTCACCTTGTCTGGATAGATCCTCGGACTCATGAGTGAAAGTCAGTAATGCTAACTCCTACACCATCCCTACTAGTTAGAATATTTTATAACCTCATGAATGTTTTTTTAATATTACTCTACTGTTTAGCCTTAGTTTTGCGTTTAAAAAAGGAAAATTAAAAAATGTCTAAGGACCTTGTGATACAGCGTTTACAATTTGTTCAAAACTGTACAAACATGTGTGACAGCTTAAATAAACAAATGATACGCAGTCTATTTCAACAAAATATTCACTCTTTGTTTTAATATGACATTTCTTATAAACACGTGAATAAAACCTTTTAACGTTATTTAATTTACATAATTATATTCGTAAAAAGTTGGTTTGACATTTTTCTTAAAATAAACTTTTTTCAAATAATATTTTAAAAACGCGTTCAGTTATGAAAATACACACAACGGTGGGTACGTGGGAAAACACGTCAGTCCCGTCTCGTCTGGCTTGTTGACGAGGAGATCGGGGTTCGAATTCTGGCAGGATATACTGAGGTGATTTCTCATCAATTATTTCCCCAATCGCCTCTTAACTTAAATGAGGGTACACTTACTCTATATCGTACATTCATAATACCCGCGCATCGGTGGTTACGTGGTCTAATGCGTCATTCTCGTGTTTGACTGGATTGCTGTTAGCAGGGGGATCGTGATTGGAGTCCCGTTCGGTGTACTGAGGGTTGTCTTTCCTAAAGTGTTTCCCACACTCCCTTCAGGCAAATCCGGGTGAATTTTATCTAAATTAATACCTTCCCATATTCTACTTCACTAACGTAATTAATGTATGCTTACAACCCGAACGGCTACTAATACGCGGTGAACAAATAACATACGTAATCTCATTAGTGTGAATGATTATGCTGACAGTTCGTATGGACAATAAAACACGGAACGTTAAAAACCGTGTTAAAGTGTGTCCGTGCCACACGTTCTACTACAAACTATTATTTATGGGCATTTTTTACTATAATCTTTTCACAAAAAAAACCCTACAAAATGATATAATACAATACTATAATACAAAAGTGTATATTCTTGTCAGACCCAATATCGACCTATTTTATGGATCTAAATTGACAACTGAGGACTTTAATAGAAATGTGTGGGCCTGAAGATGTGTAACCGCTATAATAATTACAATAATTTTCACCGGAAGTTGAAAAAGGTGTCCCCCCTCCGCTCTACCCCCCTCACAAATGCATCTCTGGAACCGATGGGGCTATAGTGCTCTCTTAGGGTGGGGGGCATTCCTTAAGATCTTACCTGAAAATGTTTTTCCTTCCACCCCTTTCCGGTTTCCCCCTCCCCCAGATGCATCAACGGAAAAATTCCTCCACTCCTTTCCAGCCCCCTTCCTCGCACCCATCAGATGCAATTTCGGAATGGCTGGGCCTTGGGGACCCATCTTTGTTTGGGGGTTATCTGAGAAATTAATGGAATTTCCTTTATCTCGTAAATATTTCACGAAAAAAATATATTCCTGTGTAAGAATGTATTATAAAATATTTATTATTGTAACCTAATAGTCATTAACAAGAAGTAGATTTTTTAATTCTACTTTTATCTAAGTATTGCGCAATTTGCACACGGGTTTATTAGTTTGTTACTAACATATCAACTGGGGTTTTTAATGTTAATTATTTTAAAATAGCTGTATTTATTCTAGATTTTGGCACAGATTATTATTTTAATCATGGAATATTAGTAATATTATTTATACCACTAGTAGGCTTAGGCCCTACTATGGATAGCTTTTCTCAAAAGTTTGGGGAACTTTTATTTTCTGTTTTATATCCAGAAATGTTTGCTATTATAAGGTGACGTTATTCATTTAAAAAAATCATATGCTAGTTAATTTACGCTTTAGTTAGTGACAACATTTAAAATTTTCTTAGGGATGGCGTTTAACCTATAACACGCTCTTGCACTCTGCTCTTTGTGACATAAAACCCATTCTAATTTAATAGCAAGGTTTAACCTGTTTTCCGTATGGTAATAAAGTTAAATTCAGGCTGAACACATGTTTTTAAAGTTAGCATTGGTCATACCTTTTATCTAAATCACCATATTTACACAAAGTAGAGACTTGGATTGGCTAAAGAAGGGGTTTTATTTAAATTGTTATAATCAAGAATGGTTTGGTAAGGAAGTGCGTTTGTAAAGCTCGAAGGCATCATTCTGAATTCAAAGTCTGACATGGGTGGTCCTTGGTACAACCAAGTAAGGCTCTGGCAGCAATTTGTTCTTGTTGGATTCTCGCCAGTTATTAGTTTGTTTGATTACCGTATCTACAAAGACGCGATCACCGCCGATGATTGTGTTAGGTTGTTTTTAAGAAGTTATTCGAAGCATCCAATAAAGTGTGGCCTTAAGGTGGAATGAAAGGGGATGCGAGAAAAATCAAGTGTTTTTGCAGTTTTATAGCAAAAAACTACTAAAATATTGCTCCAGTACAAACATAGAATTTAATTTTCTTCTCATGATGACCTCAACAGTTCTTGAAGATCTTTCAAGGATGTCTTGGAATTTAATGACAACTTTTTCTTTTCATTTAAAAAGTTTCTCATTTGATGCCATGATGGATATTCAGATACTTTAAAACTAAACTCTGAGACGTGCTGTGGACGTTCAGAAAGACTGCATTATTTCATACGTTAGTAATTTTTAAATATGGTCAACTCCAAAATAAAGGAGAAAGGTATTAACATGTTTCTTACATTATAAGTTTTAAAATTTGAAAAAATTGTATGAAAAGAAACAATTTTCTAATTTTTAACGACGTTTAATTCAAAATGTCGCACCGAGATTGAAGTAAATGGTGAGAAACAAAGCCAAACACACATTTTTGATAGGGTCACAACAATAAATCTTAGAATAATTGATGATTATTTTAATGGTTTTGATGCTTAACGGTTGTCTTACCCCTATTGCAGAATATAGAGCGAATATTATACCCCTACAAGTAAGTGGTGTCCTTAAGGGTGTTTTATCTTGCGGCTACGCGGATCGTATAGTCTAAATCGTTTACCACCCCTTTTTCCCCCATTTTAAACCGGCTTTGCTAATTCCTTTTTACCTTTCATTTTACTCATAGATCGACACGTAATATTTACGCGCTACTCTTTATTGTGACCGTTTGAAGAAAAGAGTGAACATTTGAGGCCTAACAAAAATTAAGATAGTGCAGGGCAAGTACTTTTTAAAAGCGTTACCCGCCTCGGTGGCGTAGTTGGATAACGCGCTAGTCGTGTTGAGCTCGACCGCCGAGGACGGGGAGATCGAGGTTCGAACCTCGGTCGGGTGAACTGGGGGTGGTTTTTCCTAAATGGTTTTCCACTCTCCCTCCACGCAAATGCGGGTTCACTTCCTCTAAATTC